>JACCIY010001500.1:0-73110 GCA_025506505.1 Flaveria sonorensis | reverse complement strand
AAATCATTAAGCATGAACGGATGCCAGTCTAGCCCTGATGAGTAGCTTCCCCCGCGTGCCATCCTCAGCAACATTTACCTGCCAACTGAAAATGCATAAAGTCAGCGTTGCTGAGTGAGTTTTGAGTTTTAAAAACGTTTATACTACCTTGTAAGATTTATATATGAAAATATCCTTTTCAATAAAATATTTTCTTTACTTTCGCACATGCATTCATCATACATACATCAAGGTATAATCTTGATTATCTTTCATTTCTCATGCATTCATTCATTTCATACTTTTTTTTTCATTATCTTCCACTATTTCTAGATCCTGTCATAACTTTACCCCCATCGTTGGGCACAAAGCACCTCATTCTCGGGATTAAGTGACAAGACCCCGTTTCATACGTATGGATCAATCACTAAGACTGATCCCCCTGTGTGTGAACCCTTAAGGGTTAGCCAAATCGCACGCTATATTACACACAGTTGAGCTAGCAACTCTCAATGAGTTGTGAACCTCCTTAATCATTTGCTTGCAAGACTTTCATTCATTTCTTATTTTCCTCTTTTTATTAATATTAATCTTTCACTTTCTTCATGAATACTTTACGTATATGGAATATATTTCACACCACGTAAAGCCACAAAATAGATACAAATAAGGAACATAAGAACAACCCAAAACATGCATAAATGAACAATTAAACAACAAGTCAAACCAGGTCAAACCCTAAATTCTGATTTCCCAAAATTCCAAAAATTTTCTAAGTCTTTAGGCGCATGAGTACTATGCAGGCGCATGAGTACTGCTTGGGCGCATGAACACTCTGCAGGCGCATGTACAACACTTAGCGCCTGAGGGCCAATCTTGGGCGCATGACTACTATATGGGTGCATGAGTTAACACTTAGACTATTTGGGTAGTTGGCGCATGAGGAACCTTGGGCGTATGAGAAACTATCAGGCACATGGCAACTATTGGGGCGTATGACCAAGCACTTAGAAAATATCGGGCAATTCCCTGGGAGCATGAGCCCTATTTGGCGCATGACCCACACAGGCACTCTAAGTCAAATTTTCAGGCGCATGAGCCCTATTTGAGTGCATGACCAACTGTTACGCATATTCAGACTTATTTCCGAATCCACCTACATACTAACATATGTTAAGCTTATATCCACCATTCTAAGCATTAAGAACACACACACAATCATAAACACAAACAAACACACATATACATACGGATACATATTAAACAGTGGTAAAACATTTGATTAATGCATTTTCAGCCCCAAAAGTTTAAAACACATAAAAACCGGGGTCTAGAACTCACCTAATGTAACCAACAAGTAAAACTCCTCCAAACTTGTGTGCACAGGAGTTAAAACACCTAAAACACACCAAAATACACCCAAACACATAAAACACTTAAAAATCGGTTTTAAGGATGAAAACCCAACAAAACCTAACAAAAAAAACAAGGAACACTCACCAAATACGAAAATCAGCCTCTTCTTCCTTGGAAAACCGAGAGAAGCAAGTTCTTCTTCTTCTTTTCTTCTTTTCAGCCGAAAATGCAGAATGCAAAAGCATGGAGTGGGCAGCCATACCTATATATATTAAAATAATGGGTTTTGTACTCTTTTACACTTAGCCCCCCCTACTTTTGCTTCTTTTTATTCTCTTCAAGATACTTTTCCTTTCTTTTATTTTGACGAGAAATTTCGGGTGTTACATTAGTTGTAAGTGATAAACAATTATTGAGTCCATCGTTTTATTTTTGAAAAATTTTTCATCGGATTTATAGATTTTGTTTATGTATTGTAGTTTTTCATCTTCCAAAATCAGAATTTCATTATGATTGTATATCATTGAACTTTCTCAACACTTTTGAAATACAAAGATTATGATATAACTCTTCTTGTGATATGGATAATTTAGGAATATTAGAAATTGCATTCACCATGAAAGCTTTGAACACATTCTCATCCACAATTTGTTCTTCATTAAACTATGTCGGAATAATCTCAACAGCAACTAAAACATTTTGATCTTTATAAATTTTTATTGGAATAGTCTCAACAATAACTAAATCACTGATATCTTCATTTTGAATAACCTCCTAAAATTCTTCATCCTCAACCTTAACTTCTTCAACCATATTAGATATCATCTTTAATCACATTCTGATTACTTCGGGTTCTTCTTCAACTGTTACAACCAACCTTTATTCGACTTCTTCAACCTCAGCTTTTGGTGTTTGATCATCTCACTTTCAAGAGTAGCTTCAAATAGACCATTTCAAATCTTTAGACAAAAATTCAACAAATTAATTATCACTTGGTTCATGACATTCTTCTTTTCAATCTCAGCAAACAATGCAGTAGTTATCTTTATTTCCAGAACCTTTATTTGTTTTGACCAATCATAATCAGTAGTTGTCTAAGACACCAATGCTTTATTGTTGTTTGAAAGGATTCCATTATAGTTGATGATTCTACCTCAACAATTACCATTACTTGCTTCCACTAGTTTGATTAATCTGGGCTTTATGCATTCGCATCATAGTTCTCTAGTTGGTTACAAATGTAGTAGCGAAGCAAAGACTTATTAAAAATGAACTTGGCTATATGCACTCCCGATCATAGTGCTTTGGTTTGTTACATATGTAGTAGAGATGATCTTATTATTATTGTTGAGACCAAATCTTTCTTCCTGTTTTTTTCACAAAGTTTTTGGCCCTGTAAACCCCATGACCATTTGATATTTGATTTCATTGTCCTCCATTTAATCAGGGTTCACTTGCTATACGTAATCTACCTAATGTTAGGGGCACCAAGCCTTCCTACTATTAAAGTTTCATAGCCTGGTATAATATAATGAATAATAGATGAGTGTTCTTTAGCAATTTGGATGGTTTTCTCAGGAAGAGGGGAGCTTTATTTTACAGCATAGGCCTGATGCAATTTTGTTACAATTAAACTTGAGACTATTGTGCTTGAGAGAATATGAATACTGAGAAAATTGAGGTTCTTTGACTTCTTAATGATTGGAAAACTAGAGTGTTGTTGTTGACACATCTGAGTATAGCTTATTAGTAATTAAAGGCATTAGAGAATGAGTACTGCTTGGGCGCATGAACACTATGCAGGCACATGTACCAACACTTAGCGCCTGAGGGCCAATCCTGGGCGCATGACTACTATATGGGCGCATGAGTTAACACTTAGACTATTTGAGCAGTAGGCGCATGAGGAACCTTGGGCGTATGAGAAACTATCAGGAACATGGCAACTATTGGGGCGTATGACCAAGCACTTAGAAAATATTTGGGCAATTCCCTGGGCTCATAAGCCCTATTTGGGCGCATGACCCACACAAGCACTCTAAGTCAAATTTTCAGGCGCATGAGCCCTATTTGGGCGCATGACCAACTGTTACGCATATTTCAGACTTATTTTCGAATCCCACCTATATACTAACATGTTCTAAGCTTATATCCACCATTCTAAGCATCAAGAACACACACACAATCATAAACACAAACAAAAGCACACATATACATACGGATACATATTAAACAGTGGTAAAACATTTGATTAATGCATTTTCAGCCCCAAAAGTTTAAAAACACATAAAACCGGGTCTAGAACTCACTTAATGCAACCAACAAGTAAAACTCCTCCAAACTTGTGTGCACGAGATTTCAAACACCTAAAACACACCAAAATAAACACCCAAACACATAAAACACTTAAAAATCGGTTTTAAGGATGAAAACCCAACAAACCAACCAAAATACAAGGAACACTCACCAAATGTTAAAATGAACCTCTTCTCCTTTGAAAACCGAGAGAAGCAAGTTCTTCTTCTCTTTTCTTCTTTTCAGCCGAAAATGCAGAAGCAAATCATGGAGTGGCGGCATACCATATATATATTAAAATAATGGGTTTTGTATTCTTTTACACTTAGCCCCCCCTACTTTTGCTTCTTTTATTCTCTTCAAGATATTTTCCTTTCTTTTATTTTGATGAGAAATTTCGGGTGTTACAAGTCTACCCCCTTTAAAGAGGTTTGTCCCCGAAACCTGTCACTCTTTGAACAGCTATGGGTAATGCTGTCTCATTTCTTCTTCAGTCTCCCACGTAGACTCGAGCCTTTTCTATGTTTCCACTGCACACGTACAAGTGGAACCACTTTATTACGTAGCCTCTTCTCTTTCGGTCGATGATTTCAACTTGTTGCCTACATAGTTAAGCCTTTCATCCACCTTGATATCCTCCAATGGTACAAGCATATATTCATCGGCTAAGCATTTTCTCAGATGGATACGTGGAACGTAGGATGAATTCCGCTTAACTCATCGGGTATTCTAACGATAGGCCACCTCCCCTACTCGTGCGATGATTCAGAAGGGCCCTATGTATCTCGGGCTCAGCTTACCCCTTTTCCTGAATCGGATGATCCCTTCCAAGGTGAGACCTTCAATATGACTCTATCACCCCCGTTGAATTCAATCGTCTACGCCTTTTGTCGGCATATGACTTTTGTCTATCTTTCGCCGCCTTCATAAAGGCTTTGATCTTTTCCAATTCTCTGTCGTAGCCTCGATCACTCAATACTTCCCAACTCCTTCTGCCAGATATCACCCAAACCACGGGCGTCCTACACCTCTACGTTGCATCTCATAGGGTGGATGCCAATACCTGCATGATAACTGTTTTGTATGAGAACTCCACTAACGTAGGTGATCATCCCAACTTCCTCCAAAGTCGATTACACATGCCCGGAGCATATCCTCGAGTGTCTGAATCGTCCTTTTAGACTGACCCTCTGTCTGAGGATGATAAGCCATGCTAATGTGTAGCCTCGTCCCATCGCGTCATGGAATCTCTTCCAACACTTCGATGTGAACGGGGTGTCACGGTCCGACACAATAGACACCGGCACCCATGACGAGCTACAATCTCTTTAATGAATAGATCCGCAAACCTCTCGGATGAATATGTCTCGCGGATGGTAAGAAGTGAGCACTCTTATCAGACGATCAACTATCACCTATATGGTATCGTACCCCCTTGCCGTACGAGGTAACTTTGTAATGAAGTCCAGGGTGATGTGCTCCCACTTCACTTGGTTATCCAAAGGTTGGGATTTTCCGTATAGCTTCTGATGTTCTGCCTTCACTTGCAAGCAATTAAGGCACTTACTCACATATTCCACTACAGCGCGCTTCATACCCGACCACCAGTATCCTTCTTCATATCTTGATACATCTTGGTAGCACGGGGATGAATGGAGTATCGAGTCTTATGAGCTTCATCCATATTCATCCCCGTAAGTCCCCGTAATGAGGATCCACCATCCGCCCGAAGTGGGTTCTAACTCGGGAGGTTTTCTCCCAATCCACGACTAGACCTCTCATCCTTTCAGATTTAAGGCGATCTTCTTTCAACGCCTTGTTTTGAAATTCTTTGACTTGGGTCATCACGTCAGAGGTCATCACCAGTTGATAAGCTTTCACCCGGATCGGCTAGGTCTCTCCTTCCGACTGAGGGCATCGGCCACTACATTGGCTTTGCCCGGGTGATAAGGATCTCACAATCATAATCTTTGATCAATTCCAGCCACCTCCTCTGCCTCATTGTTGAGGTCCTTCTGCTTAAAGAAATACTTTAAGCTTTTGTGGTCCGTGAAGATTGATGCACTTTGCCCCGACAGGCAGTGCCTCCAAATCTTTAGTGCGAAGACCACAAACGCTAGCTCCAATCATGGGTGGGATAATTACCCTCATGGATTTTTAGCTGTCGGGATGCGTAGGCTATTACCTTTCCACATTGCATCAACACGCAGCCCAGTCCCGAACAAGAGGCATCCGAATATACCACTAAATCTTCACTCCCTTCGGGTAACTCAAGACAGGAGCTTGAGTTAAACTTGCCTTTAACTCCTCAAAAGCATCCTCCTATTCTCGACCCCACACAAACTTCACCTCCTTGCAAGTCAATTTAGTCAAAGGTGAGGCTATCTTGGAAAAGTCTTGAATAAATCTTCTGTAGTAGCCCGCCAGACCCAAGAAACTACGAATCTAGGATGGCGTCTTTGGAGACTTCCATTGCATCACCGCCTCAACCTTCGCCGGGTCCACCATAATTCCTTCAGAATTCACCATGTGACCCAAAAATTGAACTTCGCGCAACCAAAAAGCACACTTAGAGAATTTAGCGTACAGCTTCTCTCTTCTAAGTGTCTCCAATACTTCGCATACGTGGCCGGCATGTCTTCTTCGCTCTTCAAATAAATCAGGATATCATCAATAAACACAATCACTGATTTATCTAACATTGGCCGACACACTCGGTTCATCAAATCCATAAAGGCAGCTGGCGCGTTAGTTAGACCGAAAGACATAACGAGGAACTCGTGTGTCCATAACGCGTGCGAAAAGCTGTCTTAAGAATATCCTGCTCCTTAACCTTCAACTGATGGTAACCAGATCAAGATCTATTCATGAGAACCAACTGGCACCTTGGAGTTAGTCAAACAAGTCATCTATTCTAGGCAGGGATATTGTTCTTTACCGTTAACTTGTTTAACTCCCGTAGTCTATGCACATCCTCATACATACTGTTTTTCTTCTTAACAAACAGACCGGAGCACCCCAGGGAGAGATACTCGGTCGGTAAACCTTATCCATCAACTCCTGCAGTTGAACCATTAGTTCCTTCATCTCAGTCGGAGCTAATCGGTACGGTGCTTTGGTAACGGGTTGAGCACCGGGTATCAGATCATCTGAACTCAATCTCACGGTCTAGTGGTACACCTGGTTAGTCTTCTGGGAACACATCCGGAAAGTCACACAAACTGGTACATCGGACAATTGTGGTACTGACGCGTCCACATCCTTTACGTAAGCTAGGTAGCACTGCATCCCTGCTTCATGCACTTCTCTGCCACTGCCATCGAAATCACCTTCGAATTAGTAACGCGATCACCATAGACCGTCAGTGAACTTCCATCAGGCGCAATAAATCTAATCATCTTCTTACGACAAATGATATTTGCCTCATAGGCTACTAACCAATCCATCCCTAGTACTACATCAAATACACCTACGGGCATCATAAATAGTTTAGCAGAGAACCTATGGCCTTCTAGTTCTATGTCACAATCTTCTATCATATCAGAATTCTGGTAGACTTACCAATAGTAGTTTCTACATCAAATGGCTCATCAATACTTCTACTACTAACAGGCAACTTAGCACAGAAAGCAGAAGAAATGAAACTCCTTCTAGCACCAGAATCAAATAATATAGAGGTACAGGTTTGGTTTACTAGAAACATACCTGACACGACATCGGGGTCTACCCGGGCCTCCTCCTGCGTCATTGTGAATGCTCTAGCGCTTGCCCTCTGTCCTCCTTCGTCCGTCCTCTTCTTCACCCCGGAACTCTCTGCCCTTTGCTTCTTGCAATCCTTGCTCACATGACCCTTTTCACCAAAGTTATAACATCTTATAACCCCACATACTTTTGCCACGTGGCCGGGCTTGCCACATTTCAAGCATACATTCGATCCCCACTTGCACTTACTAGTGTGCCCCTTCCCACATTTGCCACACCTCTTCATCCCCGTGCTTGATGACCCCACTCTTCGGTCATCCATTTTCATCCTTTTGTTGTTTGGAGTGAAACCACCATGTCCAAACCTTTTCCCACTCCAGTGATTGTCTCCACCACTCGTCTTGCTCACCTCAACCACAGCCACTTCCCTTTCATCAGAGAGTCTTCCCGCCAAATCCACTGCCGACCTAAAGTACTCGGTCGGGCAGCAATCAGGTGTCTGCGGATATCAGCCGGCAACCCCTTAATGTACCTCTTGATTTTCCTTGACACCGGCGTCACCTGATCCGGTACCAGCCTCGCCATTTCGTTGAACTTGGTGATGTATTGCTGGTGGGTCATGGTTCCCGTCTCAAGCTATAGGAACTCCCTCTCAATCTTATCACACTCTCTGTGAGGATAGAACTCCTTGATTACCATCTTCTTCAACTCTCCCCATCTCATCTTTCTGATGGCTCTGCTGCCTTCGCTTGGATTATATTATCCCACCAACACAAAGTCGAGTCTACAAACGAGTGAGTGGCGAACTTCACCTTCTGGTCATCCCTACACTCACTAATCTCTAGCAACGCCTCCATCTCTCTTACCCAGCGGTGAGCAGCGGCAGCATTACCGTTGCCATCGAAAGTTGAGGGTTTGCATCGTTGGAATGCCCCATAACTACACCCCTTCGCGGTTTACCTCCTCTTCATCACTGGAGGCTGCCATCCCATTGTTCAGTTCCTCCTCCTCACCATGATCTCCCTCATTCTCTATTCTTCCAGTCATCTTCCTTCTCTCCTCCTCCTTCTCCTTCTTTTCATCCTCTCTCACAGCACGGATGACTTCAGTCACTACAGACGGTAGGATCGTATGCATGACTTGATGCTCCTCCTCCACAACCGCCTACTTTACTGAGGCTCTTAAGTTATAACTCTTATCACCGCCGCCTCCGGGTGATGAAGCTTGGGCTCAGCTGGAGCCGTCTTTGCAGTCTTAGTCTTATTCCTTGCGGCCCGTGGTCTACCACTACGACCACCCCATGTTCCACCTCGAGAAGCCTTAGATGATTCAAACACCAACACGGTCATTCAAGGTAATAGCTCAGTTTATATTAAGTATAGTAAGTCCCTAATTACAGTGGCCAGTTGTGATTAGCCACTTACTTTACTCTTCATCCCCCGAGCATTTCCTATCCTGACCATATTAGTATTCAAATCTACTAAAAGCACATAAATCAAATAGCACACGCACATAATACCGGTTAACATTAAGAAAAGAATAACCTGATAGCACGTAACTACTCGGGCTGGCATCCCTCCATTCGGTCTCATTCTCAGTTTAAGTTTAGGTTTTGAAAATATTTACCCATTTCTCTTAAAATTTGGCTCTGATACCAACTTGTAAGGCCCCGTACTCGGAGACCTCATAGTTGGACGATCATACCATTATTATATAAAACAATAACATTTCATAAAACATCGCAGCAGAATAGAGTTAACAAAAACCATTCATGCATATAATAATGTTGCAAAAATACATCGTTGTAAGTTAGGGTTACAAAATAATCTATTAGTTGCATTACAATTCAACAAAATCATTAAGCATGAACGGATGCCAGTCTAGCCCTAACGAGTAGCTTCCCCGCGTGTCATCCTCAACAACATTTACCTGCCAACTGCAAATGCATAAAAGTCAGCGTTGCTGAGTGAGTTCTAGTTTTAAAACGTTTAAAATACCTTGTAAGATTTATATATGAAAATATTCTTTTCAATAAAATATTTCCTTTACTTTCGTACGTGAGAATTCATCATACATACATCAAGGTATAATCTTGATTATCTTTCATTATCTCATACATTCGTTCGTTTGGTACTTTTTTTTCATTATCTTCCACTATTTCTAGATCCTGTCATAACTTTACCCCCATCGTTGGGCACAAACCCACCTTATTCTCGGGATTAAGTGACAAGGACCCCATTTCGTATGTATGGATCAATCACTAAGACTGATCCCCTGTGTGTGAACCCTCAAGGGTTAGCCAAAATAGCACGCTATATTACACACAGTTGAGCTAGCAACTCTCAATGAGTTGTGAACCTCCTTAATTATTTGCTTGCAAGACTTTCATTCATTTCTTATATTCCTCTTTTCATTAACACTATTTTTTCACTTTTTTCAATGATAATACTTTACGTATACGGATATATATTCACACCACGTAAAGCCACAAAATAGATACAGAATAAGGAACATAAGAACAGCCCAAAACATGCATAAAATGAACAATTATAAACATCAAGTCAAACAAGGGTCAAACCCTAAAATTCTGATTTCCCAAAATTTCAAAAAATTTCTAAGTCTTTAGGCGCATGAGTACTGCTTAGGTGCATGAACACTATGCAGGCACATGTACCAACCTTAGGCGCCTGAGGGCCAATCCTGGGCGCATGACTACTATATGGGTGCATAAATTAACACGTAGACTATTTAAGCAGTAGGCGCATGAGGAACCTTGGGCGTATGAGAAACTATCAGGCACAGCAAATTGGGGCGTATGACCAAGCACTTGGAAAATATTTGGACAATTCTGTGGGCGCATGAGCCCTATTTGGGCTCATGACCCATACAGGCACTCTAAGTCAAATTTTCAGGCGCATGAGCCCTATTTGGGCGCATGACCAACTGTTACGGATACATATTAAACAGTGGGAAAACATTTGATTAATGCATTTTCAGCCCCAAAAAGTTTAAAACACATAAAAACCGGGGTCTAGAACTCACCTAATGCAACCAACAAGTAAAACTCCTCCAAACTTGTGTGCACGAGAGTTCAAACACCTAAAACACACCAAAATAAACACCCAAACACATAAAACACTTAAAAATCAGTTTTAAGGATGAAAACTCAACAAAACCGAACCAAAAGTATAAGGAACACTCACCAAATGCGAAAATCAGCCTCTTCTTCCTTGGAAAACCGAGAGAAGCAAGTTCTTCTTCTTTTCTTCTTTTCAGCCGAAAATGTAGAATGCAAAAGCATGGAGTGGGCAGCCATACCATATATATATTAAAATAATGGGTTTTGTACTCTTTTACACTTAGCCCCCCTACTTTTGCTTCTTTTTATTCGCTTCAAGATACTTTTCCTTTCTTTTATTTTGACGAGAAATTTTGGGTGTTACATTAGTTGTAAGTGATAAAAAATTATTGAGTCCATCAGTTTTATCTTTGAAAAATTTTTCATCAGATTTATAGATTCTGTTTAAGTATTGTAGTTTTTCATCTTCCAAAATCAGAATTTCATTATGAGCTGTATATCATTGAACTTTCTCAACACTTTTTGAAATACAAAGATTATGATATACCTCTTCTTATGATATGGATAATTCAGGAATATTAGAAATTGCATTCACCATGAAAGCTTTGAACACATTCTCATCCACAATCTGTTCTTCATTAACCTATCTCGGAGTAATCTCAACAGCAACTAAAACATTTTGATTTTATAAATTTTTATTGGAGTAGTCACAACTATAACTAAATCACTGATATCTTCATTTTGAATAACCTCCTAAAATTCTTCATCCTCAACCTTAACTTCTTCAACCATATTAGATATATCATCTTTAATCACATTCTGATTAACTTCGGTTTCTTCTTCAACTGTTACAACCAACCTTTATTCGACTTCTTCAACCTCAGCTTTTGGTGTTTGATCATCTCACTTTCAAGAGTAGCTTCAAATAGACCATTTCAAATCTTTAGACAAAAATTCAAAAAATTAATTATCACTTGGTTCAATGACATTCTTCTTTTCAATCTCAGCAAACAATGCAGTAGTTATCTTTATTTCCAGAACCTTCATTTGTTTTGACCAATCATAATCAGTAGTTGTCTAAGACACCAATGCTTTATTGTTGTTTGAAGGGATTCCATTATTAGTTGATGATTCTACCTCAACAATTACCATTTACTTGCTTCCATTAGTTTGATTAATCTTTGGCTTTATGCATTCGCAATCATAGTTTTCTGGTTGGTTACAAATGTAGCAGCGAAGCGAAGACTTATTAAAAATGAACTTGGCTATATGCACTCCCGATCATAGTGCCCTAGTTTGTTACATATGTAGTAGAGATGATCTTATTATTATTGTTGAGACCAAACATCTTTCTTCCTGTTTTTTTTCACAAAGTTTTTGGCCCTGTAAACCACCATGACCATTTGATATTTGATGTCATTCTCCTCCATTTAATCAGGGTTCACTTGCTATACGTAATCTACCTAAATGTTAAAAGCAAAGCCTTCCTACTATTAAAGTTTCATAGCTTGGTATAAATATAATGAATAATAGATGAGTGTTCTTTAGCAATTTGGATGGTTTTCTCAGGAAGAGGGGAGCTTTGTTTTACAGCATAGGCTTGATGCAATTTTGTTACAATTAAACTTGAGACTATTGTGCTTGAGAAGAAGATGAATACTGAGAAAATTGAGGTTCTTTGACTTCTTAAATGATTGGAAAACTAGAGTGTTGTTGTTGACACATCTGAGTATAGCTTATGTAGTAATTAGGGTTACTTGCTATCTTAGCATACAAAACGGTTGCTTCAGGTGTAGAGATCAAATAAAGAGGCTTGGGAAATAAAAATCTGTCATGCGAAAACTTGAAGTTTCCATGCGAAAACATTTTGATGTATAGGCGTTTTGAATCGAGAATATCTGTTTAGTATATAGATGTTTGCTTTTGAAAAATTTAACACTTGCATAATTTCAGTTTTGTAATCGTTATTAATAGTTGTAATACAAAGCAAAAAGTTATTTACAATGTTGTTTATTTGATTTTGTGTCTTGTGTGAGCTTGTTAACCAATCCAATCATCATTCATTCCGCGTTAGATGGATTGAGATCATTGTACTTGTGAATTTTCCTGTTTTCACACAAATTTGATCAAAATTGAACAAACAAAAGTTGAAGAAACACCTTTTTCGCAAAAGACGATTATTTTCAGATAGCTTTCATGCGAGAAGTGTCAAATTTCTCAAAAAAGGTTATTTTCAAAGTATTCACACGAGAAGTCTACGAAAGCTTTGAATTTTTGCGAAATTTTTAAAGTTCAATTCCGAGTTTAGAAATGGCTACTAATTCCAACATTAAGAATATTATTGTTTCACTGAATTTAGACACAAAGATTAGCACTAGTACCAAACCTCCCAGACTTCTAAGTGAAGATCATTTCGAAAACAATGTCATCTATACTGAACCCCGTATGTGGAGGTCAATCAAGTATGGACCTTATATATCGATGCACAAGAACGAGAAAGGTGAAATTGTTAAAAAGCCTTGGCATTTATGGGATGAGGAGGATATGAAAAATTTTAAGCTTGATGAAAAGGCATACGCTGCAATTACTATGGCCTTAACCACTAAGATTTCTTGCAAATTCAAAGAATTCAGAGGAGCCAAAATTCTTTGGGATGGTCTAGAAGCTCAAATCATGGGAAACAAGGTATGAGAGAAAGCAAGAAAGACATGCTCAATCAAGAGTTTAACATGTTTAATCATGTGATTAGAGAAACTCGTGAAGTTCAGATCACAAGATTTGTCAAGCTTATTACAAAAATGAAGAGTACTGGGATTTCTTTGGAAAATATTGTTGTGAACAAGAAGTTGTTCAATTCTCTACCTTATAGTTAGAACAACAACTGTACTTCAAACAAAAGGACCAAAGACTTATTCGCTTTATCTCTTAGTGGTCCAATCTCAACTATTAAAATTTATGAGATGGATGATAAACAAAAAGCAGCTAATCATTTGAACTGAATGGGTGTTGAAGCTACAACTTGGTATGCTAAGATGGCAAGTAATCCAAATTATTACATGAGTTACACACATCATGGAGAAGAAATATAAAGTAAAGGTTTCAAAAAGAAAGGTTAAGGCGATTCATGACTTCCCACCCAGATGCGGACCGATCATGATGCAAGAGGATTCGATGGCTTTGTCCAAGTTAAGTACAAGGAAATAATTTTTGTTCCAAATTGAAGTGTTAGGGAAAAAGGAGTAAGGAGGAGCATTGGTTTATGATCATTTTTACTCCTAATGGACTTGCATTTATGTCTAAAGTTATCGAGTAAATAAAAAACAATGTTAGGTTTACTATGTTTTGTTTGAGAAGGTAAAAAACAAGCGTGTATAGGTAAGCTTCTAGCTTAAACTATAGGTCACCCATAGGTTTCAATCGTGCTGGAAATGTTGAAGATGGGAACGAAGTTAAGCAGATATATAAATTGTTTCACCAATCGTTAAAACATTTCTTTGTCGACATTTCGGAAAGTATATATAGAGTTGGAGTTTCGAACGAAAATTCAGATGTTATTAGGTTTGTGTTTAATCGAATACAAGTACAGATTGTTTGTTTGCTATTTGTTTTCCCAGACATGTTTTCATATCAGTTTGTTTGTTGTTATTATGGCATCAAACGGTTCATTCGAACCGGAAGAAAAAAACCTAACACTAGTCTTGCTTTATACCTGAGAATTTTCTCGTTTGCTTATAGCTTTGTTTAAGATACCCATTTCAGACCACGGAGATTTTTCTCTTGTGGAAGATCAATGACGGTCCCAGTGTGAAGTCTTTCAAGTGCTGCTAATTCTTATCCCAGTCTAGCAATCCACTCCTAAGAGTTATTGTTTTGGCATAACTTAATCATTCTAGAACATACAAGGCAAATTGATATGATGCATAAATATTAGATAGTGACAGTACATGATGAAAATCTCCAAAAGAATAGGCTACATCAACTGCTAAATCATCTTCTTTAAATTGCCTTGAGTTTGTTAACCATTGAGATTTCCTATAATTTCCGTTAACATTGCAAAACTTATGAAACACTTGCGAAAGAAATTCTCCACGTTTATATGTACACAATTTTGTGATATTCTTTCATTTTCTACACCAAACTTAAAAAATTTATGAAGAAATTATGTTTCTTGCTCTTGCAGATCGTTCATGTGGGTTTTGTTCTTGCGAAATATTATGGGGCATGAGAGTATAAAAAACTAAAATGATCATTAATAAGAATTGTGAAGTTTACAAGTACTTATACATCAAAATAAAGGTAACTAACTTAGGTTAGTTTTAACCACCAACTTCTAACTAAAGGTGTTAACTACACATTATTATATAATATAACTAGAAAAAGATTCAAATACAAAGTGTATTTTTGCTACAAAATGTCAGAAAACACAATGAGTTGAAAAAAAAGTCACAAAAAAAATTATATCTCACAATCTAAATTGAATTTCAAAAAGTAATTCCAAGCTTTTGTTCCCATAGCCGTCCTCCTAAGAAAAAAATAAACGAAAAATAAAAAAAATTAACATTTTTTTATTGTGTCATTTATGAAGACACAATGACGTCATTGTGTCATTGTAAAAGACACAATGATGTTATTGTGTCATTGTAAAAGACACAATGACGTCATTGTGTTATTATGAAAGACACAATGACGTTATTGTGTTATAAAAAACACAATGAAATTTTTTTATTTTTTCTGAAAGAGGACGACGAGGGGAACAGAGACTCCGAAGTACTTTATTGAAATTCGATTTAGATTGTGAGATATATTTTTTTGTGACTTTTTAGCCTCATTGTATCTTCTCACATTTTATAAAATAACCTCACCCATATAACTAATCTAGATTATTTCATCTTCCAACCTCACGATTTTAATTTGTTACTTTGAGAGCCTTGACTCTAAGCAAGCTCTTTATTTCTTTAGACTTCACTCATGGTAGAGCTTTTGTAAGGATACATGCCTTCTAGAGTTTATCACTTACATGTTTAAATTGAATTTGCTCATTCTTGATGCACTTACTTAAGAATATTATAAAATAAAATCATTAGATTAAGTAATGTTCAATTAGCTTTCAAATCTCCTTGTTCTAACAAATGATTAACATGACTAATTTTGTTTGATGGTGTTCTTAGCTTGGCTCTCGCTAGAGTATAACCTAGACGCGCATAACTATAAGCCTTTTGGACCTTGTAACTTGAAGTACGGGTGAAAGATAAGGAAACAACTATGGACCTTGTAACGCCTATTCCCCTTATAACTTGCTAGAGTTAAAACCATAACCCTTCATTTGAAGTACGGGTGAAAGATAAAGGAAACAACTATGGACTCACTGTGCTATATGTACTCGATCAAGGAAAACACTTTTAAAATACTTTTGTTTGTATAACATAGAATTTCCTACACATACTAATAAAAGGTTACTCGCTAGATAAATCTTCCGAATCACTAATAGTACATAGTAAAACCCTACCAAATTTCAAAACCATTTTATTTAGATTTAGTTACGAGATAGAACACCTGAATTACCAATTAGGATTTATGACTTCTGTTGCACTTGCTTGAGTATAGAGCCTTGATTTGTTAAACTCGAGAATAAATTTGATTACTCAACAAAACCACACAATCAATAGAAACAAACGATTCTTCAAGCACACATACATGTCATGAGAATAAATTCAAATGCTTTACTAAAATTAAAAAAAAAGTTCATAATCATTAGTCTAGTAAGCAAATCAAGTCTTGATTCATATCTAGCTTGGCAATACAAGGATTTGCTTGCCTTCCATAACGATAAAAATAGAAGCAATCAGGAAAAAAAA
Organism: Flaveria sonorensis; assembly: GCA_025506505.1. Taxonomy (NCBI): domain Eukaryota; kingdom Viridiplantae; phylum Streptophyta; class Magnoliopsida; order Asterales; family Asteraceae; genus Flaveria; species Flaveria sonorensis. The sequence continues at coordinate 56,844 of JACCIY010001500.1, read as the reverse complement.
TGATTAAGAAAGAGAGATAAAATTTGGTTAAGGCTTTCAATCTTTGACCTTCAATCATGTCGTGTTTCTAGATCTTCAAATCTTAACCACTACTACATACTAGCTAATACCAACAAGAGAATATATTTTTTGGATTGTCTGAATGATTTGTAATGCTTTGAAACATCTTTCATTGATTATATTTATAAGCTTCGATTAGGTATACCGTATGGTTGTAAGGTTTCGTTGCTAGTCAGTTGCACAAATGATGACTCGTATGGCTTCTTTCATATCTACCTAGGTTTCAGTTAATTTTCATCAAACCCGTAAGTAGACTAACGCATTCACTTATAACATGTTTCAATACAATTATTAATGTATTTATAGGAAAAGATATATAAAAAGGGATTATTTATTGTTTAAATACTAGTGGGTGAAACCCTCGCGTTGCGGCGGGGGTATAAATAATTTTAGGACTGTGTATTTAGCTAACTCTCTTTATTGTACTAACTCATGTTTTGCTTTTTTATTTGATTAATGTGTGATATTAAACATATCTATATTACTATAAGGATGAACAAATTTATAAATAACAAGTTGTTTATGCATAATCACTTGTACCAAATGTAACAAAATTGTTCTTAAGTAACTTAAAAATAAATTGAAATTACAATATTATCCAAAAAGTTGTATTATATAGTAGTATAGGTATAGATATTAAGATAACCTTACATATAATAGTCATAATTTAAATTTAATTAGAAAATGATGAAGTACAAGTATTTAAAGCTTAAAAGGGTATATTAGAAATAAATCTTATGACATTACATATTAAAGCTTGCAACTCTTCATATCTCATCTTAAAAATGATGTAAAATTACAAATCTAGCCATTGTTAATGTATTATATAGTAGTTAAGATATGATTAAGAAATATACTTTAAGACGCATCAATTGTTTCTAATAGGCTTTGTTCTTGCTAAGAAGTATGGGACGAGATAGTACAAGAAAATATAAATAATCATTATTTAAATTATAAAGTTACAAGTTTTTATATATACAACATTGGGATAATTAACATCGATTAGATTTAACCACCAATTTCTAACTAACGATAACTACATATTTTTTCATTATACAACAAATCTTAATTATCTCATCACTTTCAATTGTTCAAAACCATCAGATTTTCTTTTAAAACATACACCTAACCAGAGACGAAATCAGGATTTTTTTATCCGTGGTGACCAAAACAGGTCAAGTGAGAACTGGCCAGGTCCGAACGGGTCGGGTCCGAAATCCACACATAAGTTTGGGGGTATCGAGGGGTCTAGCCTCATAACTCACGAACAGAAGACACAATACAAATATAAAGAGACTAAACTATAACTTTTATGATCATCAACTTTATATAAGAATTCACATGTGCTTAACATTGCAAAACACTTGAGTACTTGACTTAAGTATACGAGTGGTAGTAAACTTCATCGTGAACTACTATTATATCTATCAAATCTTTGTATATCTTTTTTAAGTTTAAGAATAAATTTGGTTACATCAAAATCTATAGCTTCTATATTTCAACAAATAACCTATTATGTTTAAATTAGGGGTGTTCAAAAAATCCGATATCTGAAATCCGATCCGTATCTGAATCCGAATAAATCGATCTGAATCCTTATTCGGATATTCGATCGAATCTCATCCGAATCCGAATTCCTTATTAGGATTTCGGATATCATAAATTTTTTATTTGAATTATTCAGATATCCGATTAATCCAAATAAAAATTCAACTATGTTCCTAGCCCAATACTCATTACCGAAATATCTATTATGTTTTCAACTCAATACTCAAGAATCTTGACACATTTTAGTCTTCTAATCCAAATAATTATAAAATAATCAATTGTTATTCAAAATTAGAGATTCTTATCTTTGGGTTCTATACAATTACTTATTATGTTTCAATTTATGTTCAAGTCAAATTTGTATTTTCTGGTTTCATATCTTTTATTATGAATATAAAACTTATAAAATGTTAACAATAAAAAATTAGAAAAAATAATTAGGAACAAAAAAAGAGAAAAGTTTGTTATTTGGTTTATTCGGATAAATTCAGATTATTCGGATATTCCCGAATCCGATCCGAATTGAATTCGGATAGATTCGGATCGGATAGAGATATCCTTATTCGGATCGAATCGGATTTCGGATAAGGTAATTAAATTTTCAAATCCAAATAATCCAATCAGAATAATCTGTTATCCGATCAATAAACATCCTAGTTTAAATCACTAAGATAGTTCCTATGTAACAAGAATGGGCTTGGGTGCCAGATAAAAGAAGAGGATGGTGTCTTGGGAAATTATTTGAAAACTTACATGTAGCGGGCAAGTTTGAGAGGGTGCTGGCGCCCACTAGCAACACACTTAATCCGTCCATGCACCTAACCATGTTGTAAAATTCGTTGGGCGCTACTAGGTTGGTCGATTGAGGATTTGCAAGCATTCGGCCTAGGCGAGGAGTACTCGCGGAGTACTCGAACGTGATAAATTATAAATAAATTAGTTTCGTGAAATCATAAATATATCAAATATCATAAGCTTAATAATATTTATAAAAAATACGTGAATATCAATATAAATAAAAGAAATACATGTTCACATACAAAAATATTTCAAAACGTAATATCAGTTATTAAATATCATAGACGTAGTAATCACTAGGTTATCATATTCCAAGATCTCTCAATGAAAAAAGATAAAAATCCTACAAAAATCGCTGAAAAACAGCAAAAATAAGTGAAAATGGTGAAAATCCAAGTTGGCCGAGTTGGACCAAGTAGGGCCGAGTCGGACCGAGTTTGACCGATTCCAAGTAATGTTCACCGAGTTGATGTAAAACGCTTCGGCACCTTGCTGAGTACCTAGTGCTTGCGAGTTTTCGGCCACCTAGGCCGAGTTTTACAACACTGCACCTAACTCATCCTAGTGTAGTCATCGTTAAACATTAGAAAGTAACTATTACCTCCTAGGGATTATGTTGGCCCAAGCTCACAAACATCCCCATGGACATGATTTCATCAAGATCTCTTGTGATTATTAACACTAGCTTCATCAGCAAAAGAAACAATGTATCTTGTCTTCATTAACTATCCTAAGCTCAGTATATTATATATAAGAGCCAACGCAAATTTGACGTTGTTAAGAACTTTATATTCACCTCTTGACACTTCTGATATAATAGCACTTCTAACTTCAACTTGTATAGTTATCTCATTAAATCTTCACCTTGACTTTTCTTGCTTCATCTTATTTTATGAACATTCTCATTGACCGGTGAACAACCATTGCTAATGAACCAAACAATTTCTAGATGAGGTTCATCATCATCTTTAACTGCAATTAAAATCGAATCTACACTCTAGCCCCTCCTCGTCATTGCCCATTGATGCTTGAATCAGTGATTCAAACTACACTCAAATTTAATATGTCCAAATCTATTACAATTGTAAGGGGTTGTTTGGCAACCTTGTGCTGAATCAAGAGTTTTGACTGAATAAGAGGTAAAATTTTAATCATTTAGCATGTTTTGAAAACTTACGCATTAAGAGGTTGTATGAACCATTACGATGTGCATTTTAAATGAAACAAACACATCGTACATTTGACCGATTCAGATGTAGCATTTTAATGAAATCATTAAAAAGCTAGCAAACAACATTTAACTTTAGTTTCGTTGGCTTGCGTCACCTCTAAATGAATGGACCTATTCCCCATCGTCTACTAAGAAAAAAGCCTCTACCTCGTCTTTTAAATAGAGGGGAGCTTTGTTCTTCATTAACTCAGAGTGAATGTTCTTCTTAAACAACGTCCACACAACAATTGAATTGATGGCTCTTTGATTGTTGTAACAACATGAGAGGATTCATAGAATCTTCTCTACTACAAGTTGATCGGATACATTGCCACCAACTTTAATTTCTAATTAATTTATAATGTTGTCTAGCAACCATAATTTTTTCAAGAAAGGAACGCCATTTGAATTATGTATTATAAAAAATTTCTTCACTTCTAAGAAGAAGGGTAATATCTATTAGACAATATTATTAGGGTTATTAGTATGAGTCCACGGGTCCAGTTAGGTTTTAAGGTTTGCATTATATTCTCTATATATTGTAACCAAACCTATCAATAATATTAATTCTGTCTGTTACCATCTTATATGGTATCAGAGCCTTAGAGTTCTGGTTACCTTTTTCTCCGCTGCACCACCACAAAAACATACAAACACTAGCCGTCGTCATCGAGTTCAAACCCTAGACAGGGCGGTGTGCCGCCACCGCCGCCGTCCTGTCCCACCTTTGTCTTCTGTTTCGTTTCTTATCTATTTTGTAGTTTATGTTTAACAAAGTTTCATTATCGGTTGAGGATTCAAACCTATTACCCATATCCATTATCTTGGTTTGTTCACATCCATTCTCTTGGTTTGTTTCTAGATTATGGCTCTCAATTTGCAGCGGTCACTATGTTTTCTTTGTTCTTTTTATTTTTTTTGTTTATCGGTATTTTAGCCGCATCAAGGACCACGGTTCATGGCCGCCGATCTCAAACTACGGTTTGACTAAATATCTCTATTATTCTTAGATCTACGGATCCAATAGACCACCACCTGACCATGGTCACCGGTCTTGCTTTCTTTCTTTTTTATTATATCTACTTATGTCATCTCTTGATCTATGGATCCAAGAGAGTGCCGCTTGCTAGCCTTGAGACATCACCAACGACTACGGTCGCTAGGTCTCAACTTATTATTTCAAGAATCAAGAACCATGAAGTATCAAGGAAACTATAGATAGCACAATCAACCAAAATACGGATGACATCAAGCACAATATTGTTTGTTAGCAATAGTTTGGATAGTCAAGTCGATCGAAGCATGTTTATCTTATTGTTATTGTTTTATGTTTTTTTTTTGTTTTCCAATCATAGTATCAGGTTACTTCCGCTACGACTGCGGGGGAGTATTAGACAATATTATTAGGGTTATTAGTATGAGCCCACGGGTCCAGTTAGGTTTTAGGGTTTGCATTATATTCTCTATATATTGTAACCAAACCTATCAATAATATTAATTCAGTCTGTTACCATCTTATAATATCAGCATGAGTAGAGAGTTTTTGCAACATAAACGAATGCATATAGTTTAAACGTATTTATTTTGTTGTAAGCTTCGCTTTTACAACTAAAATCTTAATAAAATTGTAGTAATTAACTGATTATAAGTATTCTTTTACAATACCTGCACATGTATTAAGATTGATTGTTCGATTGTGTATAATGCATGATTTTTTTTAATCAATGCGCATGCGCTCTGTAATCTAAACGTATTTTACTTTTAAAATTATCATACATAATACACTCCTAACCCGTATGATTGTTTTTATAATACATTGTGTATGACTTGACCTATAATCATTTTTTAACGTATAATGTATGACTTTGCTTCGTATGATAAGTAATATCTTAATTGGGTCTACCTCTCCATTTCCCGGTCGGGATCGCACGCCTAACCCCCTTAGAAGGAAACCACCAGGCTCCACCTGAGCATTTTGCTAGAGTGAAACTGGAACCCAAAACATCTTTATGTTTACATGTTTTAAGTACTTTACCTTAACCACTTGAATTAATAATCATTGACTGAATCCATACTCATTTAGTTGAAGAATTGAAGAATAGACTATTATAATCGTCAATGTGTAAAATGAGAATTGATATGCATGGATAGTAATCATGAAGGATTATGTACAAGACCTCTTTTAAGGATGGGACGGATGCCCGTACCACACACCATATACTCAACTCACCAATCATATTATTTCGTATCACACCACACCATTGGGGGGGGGGGGGGGGGAATGGGCATTCACACCACATCACAAATATTTTTTTAATTATTTCGTAAAATAAAAGCTACATTAAAATAAAAAATATATTAAAAATTAAAAAATTATTACAAACAAAAATTAAAAAGTACCAAAAAAACAATAACCCAAACTAATCTTCGTCGTCCGAAACCGTAATATTCACATTCTCTGCAATGTGTTCGACGATAGTCTAAAATATGTGTTCTCATCACCCAATTTTAAAATTATATTTTCATTCTCAAATGGAGTGATTGATGGATCTTGAATGCGCACAGGAGGAATACCGTTGTCATCAATTTTTATAATCATATTGTGGAGTATAATGCAGGCGTACATTTAACTTCTCATTCTTTCAATCATCATCGCTCTAGCCGGTCAACCATTTATTTTCCATCATGCTTTTAAAACAGCGAAAGCTCATCCCACGTCTTTTTTTATGAACTCTTGCTCCTTTTTAAATTTATTTTCTTTGTACTAAACTGGATAAGAATATGATTTCATAGAAGTTGACGAGGAAGTATATATACCATCGGTTAGATAGTAACAACATTTATATTGATGCTCCTATATGGGAACGGTTTCATTCAATTCTGACGTGAAGAGTGGAGATTGATTGAGAATATTAATGTCATTGTTAAAACCGGTTACACCAAAATAAGCATGCCAAAACCACAAATATTATGCCGCCTTGGTTACGAGAATTACTATTGGACCATCGTGATTACCTCTATGATATTGTCCTCGCAAACGCGTAGAACAATTTCTCTATTTCCAATGAGTGATATCAATATTACTGAGTATTCCTGGAAGACCATGTCTATATTAATGTGCCTAGTACAATACTTTAATGTCATGGCTAGTGAGCTTTCGTAAAAATTTATCACCGTATAATTTAATACTAGTGTTGCAAAAATATTCAAGACATTCATGTAAAGTCCTAGCAAATATAGCTAACTATTCGTTGTATGTTTCGGGTGAATTACATGTTTCGAGTGGACGGATTGTTGAAGTGCATTTTTGTATTAGAGTGAAACTTTCTTTCCACCTCCCATCGAACCCTTCTTTAAACCATAGAAAGTTGTTGCGTATATCTTCAACAATGCGTAGAAAATAAATATCGAGGAAACCGAAACCTATATCTAAACATTTCATCTGTGTATTTTGGGTTCTCCACAAAATAGTCGTTCAGAAGGACGTTATTAGCCCCAACACGATCACGTTTCAAGATCACTTTTTCGAACTTTCAGCCTTGTCGACATGTTCAGCAAGAATACTAAAAATCCCAACGAGTTGGACTGGGAACTATTGTAGGGATTGAACCTAAAGACTCGAAAAATCAAAAAAAAAAAATTGAAGATTAAGTCGCGCGAGAACTTTGATCCGCGCGAGAAGATAGTTCTCACGCGAGACCTTTTTGGTTTTAGTATATATATGTTGCTTAGTTTATTTGCTTTGTAATCCTAAAATTCTACAACTTATGTAATTCATTTTTAGAGAGCAATATACAAAGTTTATATTTACTATTGATTGTTCTTGATTCTTCTTGTTCTAATTACAAATTCATATTTGATTTCATTCCGTGTTTCATACACAAGATCGATCTCCAACGAAATCTTGATCTATACAACTATTCAAATAGGATGAAGAGAAAACAAAATAAATATCACAAGACATTTTCGTAAAGTTGGTAATGAATAGAAGAGATTTCTGTGAATTAGTGTGTAAAATCTGAGGTATTAGTTAATATTTATAGTGTATGAATTTTTTTTAAAAAAAATAGGAATATAGCTGTTAGGGATGAGGGAGCCAACGACTATATTTAGCGGGCAAAAGATGAGGATGCGAACAGCGTGGACATGACGTAGGATGGAGGGGAGACTCGGCGTGGTGAACCAACGACTGTTGCTTCGCTCGCCGCCCCTCGCCGTGGGGTTCCTGATCAAACTTTGGGAATAGCCGGGTTGGTGAGTCATTTAATAGGGACCATGAGTCTCGTTTAAAGCATAAAGAGACCATATCCATGGACCATGGTCCTAATCAGTGATGGCTCAATTACAAATAACTTTTCTATTTAAGCACGTTGTAGGTTTTTAGTTTTAGTATCATATAATTATATTATTTTACAAAAAAGAACGTTTTGAAATATATGATTAATTCTGTACCTGGTCAATAGAAAAAAACTTAAGATACATCTCACTTTTCTGTGTTTTCTCAATAATTTTTCTCTTATCTCTTTTATAATTAATCAACTAAATTTTCTTGAAGTGTTTTTATAATTTTTTGTTTATTCTTTATTAAATAATACAATTCTTTTATAAAATGTTGTTTATTTTAAAAAAGTTTGGTTTGTTAATAAAACCTTTTTATGAATGGAACATTTTTTCATTATTTTCATAAAATATTTTTTAAAAACGACTATATAACGCTTTACAGAATTTGTATTAAAAACTATGTAATATGTTATAAATATGTAATACTTAAATCTTTATTGCTATGCATATAACATTCATATATGCAAGTAATACACTAGGTTTATAATCTAGTTTTTATATAAATTATTATAGCTACATACTCAAATAAAATGTATAACGAAATTGATAAAGGACAATAAAAATATATAGGGGTTATTTATAATTTCTGTTTAACATAAAATTTCAATCCACTGATGAAAAATAATATAAAGAAGATTATTCATACCTTCAGTTAAAATTCAAAAGAATTTACTCGTAAACAAAATCACATGTTTCTTAATGTCATAGTTTAAAAAGGCTAAATTTCAAGTTAATCTGAATCTCGGAATCTATTGAGACGCCTAATGCTAACAAAAATTGTATAAAAAGAGACTGTAGAATTGTTAAAAACAGATTATTTTTTATACTCTAAAGAATCCCCTCATTATTTCCAGTACATTAACGATGACCAAAACTAGGATTATATTGACGACAAATCGTCACTACAAGGTCTTTTGACCTATGACGATGACTTTTCGTCACTATATGTTTCATGGCTATAGAGTTGTGGTAATAGGTCTAGAAGGTGTTGAGATATATGTCGTCGGTATAGGGGCTTCGTAATCACTGCAGGAAGTGAAACAACTAAATTGACAATGAACAAAAATTAAATTGTTTTTCTACCTTACAGCATCGGCATGTCATCGCTATTGGGTTGTAGTTTTGAAAAAAAAAATATTTAATTTAATTATATAACACCCTATAACCATGGCATCGCGTCACTAGTGAAACTTAAATAACTTTTTTTTCAGGAATTTTTTCCAGCATACCAAATATAAAATATGTAAATCATACAAAATAAAACTGTATTTTGTACAAAATATTGATCAAATTGTTCAACAAACAAATACTTGAAAACACATATACATACATGACATACAAGCATGAAAATCATAAATTTACCTTCAAATACACCACCGTTACTAGTGAAACTTGAAACCTAAAAAATTTATAGAAACCAATGTTAGTAACATGAAGAACCCTTTAAAAAACAAAGAGAATGGGTTAAATGTCAAAACGTCTATAAATCTTCACTCCATGAAAAATGAATTGGGTGGTGAAAAATCCTTTAAAACGGTGTCAAAACCGTATTCAAGATTGCAGAAAGAAAGATAAATGAGTTGGGAAAGAAAATGAGTAGAAAGGAGTCCAGTTCAAATTCGTCGTCACAGGACATCTTTGGTTTTACTGAATTAAAAAAATAAAACAGAAACCGTATAACGACGATATTTCATTAGCTAGGGGTCCCATCATTGGCTTCGTTTGTATCTTTACGTATATTTTAATAAAAGGGTAAATGAGATGCCACGTGTCAGCACCACATTCATTCTCATCAAATTTTTCTCGTTTCTCTCTCATATTAAATAACTACATTATTAGATATAATAATATTATTTATTCATTTTTACATTATAATTAGTTTTTAATAAATTAAGAAATAGATCTTTTTATTAATGTTATTTCTATAGAAATAGCTTTTTAAAAAAAAACTTTTTCTAAAAAATCAAACTATTTTATGTAATATTTTAAAATTGTTTTTTTTAAGTAATTTTTTATTAAAAATAATTAAAATAGGAAGTTATAGTAAGGAAATTTAAAAAAAAAAACTAAACGTTATTTTGAAACAAAATATTTACTATATAATTGAAAAAAACAAAAAGATTTAAAATTTCATATTATTGTTTAATTACTTATATTTATTATACGTAATTTCAATCGTATCATTTTCTTAATATATCGTTTTATAATTAATAATTTTTATTATATTTAATATTTATTTATTTAACCCGTGTAATACACGGGTTTATCAAAGCTAGTTATAAAATAATAACTTACCTAATCCGATGTCGTCGGTAGTTCAAACCCACATGACATCGTAGAAGAAATAAAAGGACCAAACTCAAGCCCGAAGTTTTCTCTTTAATTGCTGGAGCCCAAAGATTGATGCAGCCCAAACTCAAGCACTAACAAAATAAAAAGAAAATATTAGAAAATTGAGTTTAGTTTCAACATCGCATTTGTTCAATTGTAAACCTATAAAGGTATTTGTTCAATTATGAAGTGGACGTTCATGAAAATTAACATATACGTGTAGCTTCTATTAATGAATCACGAGCAATGATTATGATTGATAGGGTTGTTCAAAATCAGATATCCGAATTTCAGATATCCAAAATTTTGGATAGTGGATTTACCACCCGAATCCAAATCCGAAATTTCGGATTCGTATCCGGATTTCCAAACTGATATCAGAATTGTTAAAAAATATGCATTTTTTAATAATTTTTATAAAAATCTAATATTTTTATTAGATATAGGATATCCGAAGATTATATAAAGATATCCAAAATACCTGAAAATATTCGAAATATTCAATTAATAATTATTATTTAATAATTTTTATCAAAATATTTCTGTCACACCCTCTAAATCCGCGTGCGGGTTTTACCGCGAGGTGCGTGACATACCAGGATCTCAGTCATTAGTTACCAAGAACGACTCTATATGATAATAAACAAAACCAGAGTTAACGTTTAAAATACTGCGGAAGCGTTTTTAAAACTAGAAAACTCAAAACAAGTAGTATGTAAAGAGAATGCGCAAAACATACGCGCCCCAAACACAAATGTTTAATAGGAAAATAAACCAAATGTGTAAACAAACAATGTAGACAACTCAACGATGCTGGTGTGCGTGCTCCTAGGCAACTGGCAACCTTAACCTGAGAATAGCATACTAAACAAGTCAACACATGGTTGGTGAGTTCAAGAGTTTGCGTTAAAATATAAACCAATCAACAGTTTCCAGAGCATAAGTAGTGTATTGCAATAGATAGCTAGTCTATTAACATAAAAATATTAATCATAGTGATTTCGCGATCGAAGCTGACTGTGTTACGTTTGTTGCCTCCCGTCACGACTTACCGTGTCGTGACGAATATGTGTTAGGACAAAATTGCACCCGTTTGACCTCGAGTCGCACAGGTGGGGCTCGTCAGACCCAGTAGTACTACCCAAGATTTCCCCGCTATTCAATATTAACAATCCGAAAGTGTGAGGACTTTCCATGGTAAACAGCACTATATCAATATTATACACACTCATATATAAAAGCGTTTGTGATCACAGTATGCTATCTCCCCCAAAAGAGATTATGTAAAATAAGTGGGGCAAGAACTCACCTGATACGCACAAGAATTAACTTAGAGCTTAACTTGAAAGAAAGAGGGAAAGACAACCTTCAAAGGTCACCTAGAACACAAGAGTACATAAGTACATGTACACAGAATCAACATGAAACCCTAAGTGTTCTACAAACCAAGAGACTCAAGGTTTTAGAAAGACAAGACACATTTGACCCAGTTGACCCGTTTGACCCGTTGGTGACATTATAGGTGATAACTCGTTAATACTAACACAACGGCATGTCATACATGATCAACATACAACTTGATTACATATAGCACATCATTAACCACTGTACTACCTAGATCATCATACAAATAATTATCATACAAGTCATGCGAAACTCAACTATTATCATGCTCATAACATCCAAAATGTTCATTCAATCATCAATCATCCAAAAGTCCTAGCTTACCTATAACTCATACCATGATTTTCCACTAACAGGCCAAAACAAGTAACAACCCAAATCAACATTCATACAACATAAACAACACATTTAGTCACCCTAGAAACCATCCATGAACACACTAGCATGATCTTAATATCCCAAACATGCTCAAATCATCCAATTCAAGGATTTGCACAATTAAAGTTTCCCTTTTGGGAAAGTTCATCCCAAATTCATCAAACTCACACTACATTCATGAATTCATCAATTATATACCAACTCAAGTCCATGACAACATCTAAACATGATCAACACACCTAATCATCATGAGTCATCAACATTCAACACCAAAAGTTACTATTTTTAGCAATGTATGAACTATATGACATCTTCTTGATTTTAAATTGTTCATATCATCAACTTAGCATCTAATCATCATCACAAACACATCCATAACATTCATACATCATCCAATCATCAATTCATGCAAAATAAAGTTACTATTATTAGTAACCTATGAACAACGTATCAAAATCAAAGCTTTCTTGCAAAATCGACGTTAACTATATATATACAATCCAACTAACATAATAACAACATCAAACAACCATCATTAAACATCCAATTTGATCCAAAATCGCCTCAAACTCACGGCCAAGATGATCATATGAACAAACAACCAAAATCCAAACTTTCTTGCATAATCAACGTTAACTAGCATCACTACAACTTAACTAACATCATAACATCACCAAACAACCAAGAATTAACATCCAATTGCAGATTTTCGAACTAGGGTTCGGCCACCATGAAAAAACCATCAAAAACATGTAAAAATCTAACCTTTAAACGTGTAATGGCTTGCAATTGATGATTCTAACTTGTTGTATGCCTTGTAATCGATCAAATTCGAAGGTGATTGCTTGTTCTTGGGCTGAATTCGAAGAGGAGAGGGAGAGGGAGTGCAAGTCGCGGCCGATTAGGGTGATTAGGGTTAGAGTTTTGATTTTTTTTATTAAATAATCCATAATTACCCTTTTAACCCTTATAATTTGTATTTTATAAAAATTAAGCTTTTTGAATAGTTTTTAAATAGTTTTTAACTACTAAACACAATTATTATTAATCACAAATAACAATCATGCATAATTCCCATTTATCACAAAACACACGAAATAAATATGCACGTTTTCACGTTACGCGATAAAATTACAGTTAACATTCAAATCACATAAGCATAACTTAATAATCACATTGTTAACTTAATTATCATCAATTTAACATTACTGATTATTGTTAAGTCACCAACGTTCAACGACAACTAGTGTGTGTGCTCGACACGTGTATGCAAGACTTAACGGAACAAACGGAGTTTGGTAACGGAAAATTACCGGATGTCACATTATCCCCATGTTGAAAGAATTTTCGTCCCGAAAATTGCGTTACATGGTGAGTGTTCCATCACTGGTCTACTGCATTGGCACAAGGAAATCGAAATCGTGTGAGTTTTGGATGAGTTGTCACATCATCCCCATGTTGAAAAAATTTCGTCCCGAAATTTAATCAGTACCTTCGCCGGCTGGCATCGTCCTTTCGAATAGCTGAGGGTACTTAAGCTTCATTTGGTCTTCACGTTCCCACGTGAATTCTGGTCCACGTCTCGAGTTCCAACGAACTTTGACAATGGGTATCTTGCTTTGCTTAAGCGTTTTCACCTCACGATCCATCACTTCGACAGGTTCCTCAATGAAACGTAATTGTTCATCTACTTGAACTTCTTCCAGTGGTACGACCATCGTTTCATCCGTTAAACATTTCTTTAGATTTGAAACATGGAATACATCATGGATTCCACTCAATGAGTCAGGTAAGGCTAGTCGATAAGCCACTGGACCAATTCTTTCCACTATCTCAAATGGTCCAACGTATCTCGGATTTAGCTTTCCTCGCTTACCAAACCGAACTACGCCTTTCCATGGTGAGACTTTTAATAAAACTTTGTCACCTGTCTGAAATTCCAAAGGTTTTCGTCGTTTGTCAGCATAGCTTTTCTGTCTGTCTCGCGCTGCGGCCATGCGGTTTTTTATCTGAACAATCTTCTCAGTTGTCTCGTGTACTAACTCGGGACCCGTTAATTGACTATCACCAATTTCAGCCCAGCAAACTGGTGATCTACACTTTCTCCCATACAAAGCTTCAAAGGTGCTGCCTTTATACTAGTGTGATAACTGTTGTTGTAAGAAAATTCCACCAATGGTAGGTGAACTTCCCAGTTATTCCCGAAGTCAATCACACAAGCACGTAACATGTCCTCCAAAGTCTGTATAGTACGCTCTCTTTGACCATCAGTCTGTGGATGATAAGCAGTACTCATATCCAATCGCGTACCTAAAGCTTTCTGCAACGACTGCCAGAAGTGTGATGTGAAACGAGAATCGCGATCAGAAATAATTGAGATCGGTACTCCATGCCTCGAAACGATCTCCTTCAGATAAAGTTGGGTTAACTTCTCCATCTTATCTGTTTCCTTTATCGCTAGGAAATGAGCAGATTTTGTTAATCGATCAACGATAACCCATATTGTATCACAACCCGTAGAAGTGCGAGGTAACTTAGTAATAAAATCCATTGATATTTGATCCCACTTCCACATAGGGATCTCGGGTTGTTGTAGCAGACCAGATGGTTTCTAATACTCCACTTTAACCTTCGAGCAGGTCAGACACTTACTCACATAAGTAGCTACATCTGCTTTCATGTTAGGCCACCAATAGTGCGCCTTCAAATCGTGGTACATCTTGTCAGATCCAGGATGTATAGAATACTTGGACTTGTGAGCCAAGTCTCTCAGATTTCCATGTAGAGGTACCCATAGTCTATCCATGAAGTAACGAATCCCATCCGCTTTACTTCTATTGCTTTTCCATTCCTCGTAACCCTTCTAACCTCATTTTCTACCTTCAGAGCTTCAGTTTGAGCATCACGGATTTGTTCAGGTAATTGCGTACTAATCGTTAGTTGCAGAGCTCGCACACGTCGAGGTTTAGCAGTCTCTTTTCTACTCAACGCATCAGCAACTACATTTGCTTTCCCCGGGTGGTACTTAATAGCACAATCATAGTCGTTTAACAATTCCACCCAGCGTCTTGTCTCATGTTCAACTCTTTTTGCTCAAAGATGTGCTGAAGACTCTTGTGATCGGTGTAGATGGTGCATTTGGTACCGTACAAGTAATGTCTCCAGATCTTTAAGGCAAAAACTACCGCACCCAGTTCCAAGTCATGGGTGGTATAGTTCTTCTCATGAATCTTCAATTGTCTAGAGGCGTAAGCTATCACTTTATCCCGCTGCATCAGGACGCATCCAAGTCCTTGAATAGACGCATCGCAGTAGACTACGAAGTCATCACTACCATCCGGTAACGCTAATATTGGTGCGCTACACAATTTATGTTTCAGCAACTGAAAAGCAGATTCCTGACTCTCACCCATTTGTACGTCGTTCCCTTGTGAGTCAAGGCTGTGAGAGGTTGTGCAATCTTAGAGAATCCTTCAATGAATCGTCGATAATATCCCGCTAATCCAAGGAATTGTCGTATCTCACTTGGTGTCTTAGGAACAGACCAATTCTTTATCGCTTCAATCTTAGCAGGATCAACATGTATTCCCTTCTCGTTGACAATATGACCCAAGAATTGTACCTCACGTATCCAGAAATCACACTTAGAAAACTTTGCGTACAGTTGTTCCTTTCTAAGTAATTCCAAGATTAAACGTAAGTGCTTCTCATGTTCTTCCTCGGTCCTTGAGTATATCAGTATGTCATCAATAAAGACGATAACAAACTGATCAAGATAGGGTTTGCACACGCGATTCATGAGGTCCATGAATACTGCTGGTGCATTCGTCAACCCAAATGGCATGACCAAAAATTCATAGTGACCATATCGTGTACGGAAAGCAGTCTTCGAGATGTCCTCTTCTCGAACTCTCAGCTGATGATACCCAGACCTCAGATCAATCTTAGAGTAATAGCTTGATCCTTGCAGTTGATCAAACAAATCATCGATACGAGGTAAGGGATATCTATTCTTGATAGTAACCTTGTTCAGTTCCCTATAGTCAATGCACATTCGAAATGTACCATCCTTCTTCTTCACAAATAGAACTGGCGCTCCCCAGGGCGACGAACTCGGTCGGATGAACCCTTTATCCAACAACTCTTGTAGTTGGGCAGATAATTCCTGCAGTTCGTTCGGAGCTAACCGGTACGGTGCTCTCGCAATTGGAGCGGCTCCTGGAGTCAACTCAATCTGGAATTCAACTTGACGATGAGGCGGTAATCCAGGAAGGTCTTCCGGAAACACCTCAGGAAACTCACGAACTACGGGGATATCCTCTATCTTCTTTTCCTCGATCTGTTTATCTGTGACGAGTGCTAATATGGCCAGTCGACCCTTTCGTAACAACTTCTGTGCTTTCATAAACGAGATGATGCCTATCACCGCACCACTCCTATCACCTCTGACCGTAAGGACTTCTTCACCAAGGGGAATCCGTATGATCTTCTCGTGGCATATGACTTCTGCTTGTTTATCGGAAAGCCAATCCATGCCTACTACCACATCAAAACTTCCTAGTGTAACAGGCATGAGATCTATGGTGAATGTATGACCAGCAAGCTCTATCTTGCAGTCTCTAAGAATATGCGTTACGTGAATCTGTGTACCGTCAGCTAACTCTACGGTGTATTTAGATTCTAAGGCTGAGGGCATATCACTTAAAAGACTACAGAACCTAGTGGACACGAAACTTCTATCGGCTCCGGTATCGAATAATACAGTAGCAAAACGACCATTAACCGAAAATTTACCAGTTACTGTTGTAGGATCGTTTAGAGCCTCACCTGAGCCAATGACGAAGGCTCTTCCTTTGGCTCCATTGTTGTTTCCACCATTGTTGTTGCCATTACCATTGTTGTTATTATTGTTGTTGCCATTGTTATTGTTGCTGTTGTTCCCATTGTTGTTGTTGCCATTACCATTCCTCTTAAGCTGGGGACAGTTGCGTTTGTAATGGCCTTCTTTTCCGCACTCAAAACAACCTTTCGGAGTTTCTTGTGATTGTTGAGGCTTCTTCATCAGTTCACCCCGGCAGTCTTTGGCCGCATGCCAACTTTACCACAGCGTTGGCATCGGAAGTTGTCACACCTACCGGTGTGATGGTAGTTGCATCGATTGCACTTAGGACTTTTCCCCACATAGCCTCCTTGTCCCTGCGATGCCGAGGATGGCTGATTGGAATTTCGGTTGTTATCAAACCTCCTTTGTTGCTGTGGATGCTGATGCTGCTGAGTGTGCTGTTGTTGCTGCTGATGTTGCTGAGATTGGTTGTTTGACAAAGATCCCTTATTGCCAGAGTTGTCCCAGTTGCATTTATTGTCAGGCACGCTTGCCATAGCGCACTGTTTGGGTAGCTTTCCCTGCTCCACTGCTTGGTCAGTAAGCTTGTGAGCCAATCGAATAACCTGCTGGATAGTGGTGAGGTTCACAACAGTCACCATGCTTTGTATCTCCGGAACCAAGCCACGCTGATAAAGCTCAATTCATTTGATCGGCGGATTGATCATGCCTGGGCAAAGCGTTGCCAAATCGTGAGACCTCATGGTGTAAACCTCGATCTCAGATTCCTTCCATCTTTAATTGCCAGAAAGCCTCCAACTTCTAGACTTCATCCAGTTCTTCCTCCGGATCTTCTTCTGGTTCTTCCTCATTAGGGTCTTCCCCAAAGGTCAGGGGCTTCAACAACCTGAAGTGCTGCTAGTTGTGCCTCTAGATCAGCAAACCTATCATCGATCACTATGTTATGGTGATCTTGTGCGTCCATGCGCTCACTAAGTGCTACCACGTTGCCTGCCAGAGTATGATGTCCACCAATGGCCATCGAAAGTCGCTCCTGAAGCGTATCTACCTGGTAACGCAGCTGACGCATCTCAGATCGTAATGCAGAGTTCTCATCAGTGAGTCCTCTAATCCGCTGTCGCTCTGTGTCCAGTGTGGCTACCAAAGCTGCAAATGCCTGCTCCAGGGGATGCTCAAGGTAGGAAGTGTAGGCAAAGTAGAGGCGGTTGATGACCTAGTCCTAGGTCGTGTAGGTGCTACTGGTGGTACGCGTTCTCTATAAGCCATACGGTTTATGTAAGTGGGGTAGAAATCCCAGTTACGCGGAGGATCGAGCTCAGGAGGTATGAAAGGCTGATCCCAGTCTATCTCACTAGGAGGATAAGGATGTCGAGGCCAGTTAAATCCCCTATCCGGTACGGGAGAAGTAGGAGGTGACTCAGATCGTGCAGGTCTCTTGCCTAAATTTCTGGACGACTGTTGCGTATGCCAATGAGTATACAGTAAGGAGAGTAAGCGATAAGTAACTAACAACTGTGCGGTTATAGTCTAGTGTGTGTATGCAACCTAGTTCCCTATAACCAATGGCTCTGATACCAATCTGTCACACCCTCTAAATCCGCGTGCGGGGTTTTACCGCGAGGCGCGTGACATACCAGTATCTCAGTCATTTGTTACCAAGAACGACTCTATATGATTAATAAACAAAACCAGAGTTAACGTTTAAAATACTGCGGAAGCGTTTTTAAAACTAGAAAACTCAAAATAAGTAGTATGTAAAGAGAATGCGCAAAACATACGCGCCCCAAACACAAATGTTTAATAGGAAAATAAACCCAAATGTGTAAACAAACAATGTAGACAACTCAACAATGCTGGTGTGCGTGCTCCTAGGCAACTGGCAACCTTAACCTGAGAATAGCATACTAAACAAGTCAACACATGGTTGGTGAGTTCAAGAGTTTGCGTTAAAATATAAACCAATCAACAGTTTCCAGAGCATAAGTAGTGTATTGCAATAGATAGCTAGTCTATTAACATAAAAATATTAATCATAGTGATTTCGCGATCGAAGCTGACTGTGTTACGTTTGTTGCCTCCCGTCACGACTTACCGTGTCGTGACGAATATGTGTTAGGACAAAATTGCACCCGTTTGACCTCGAGTCGCACAGGTGGGGCTCGTCAGACCCAGTAGTACTACCCAAGATTTCCCCGCTATTCAATATTAACAATCCGAAAGTGTGAGGACTTTCCATGGTAAACAGCACTATATAAATATTATACACACTCATATATAAAAGCGTTTGTGATCAACAGTATGCTATCTCCCCCAAAAGAGATTATGTAAAATAAGTGGGGCAAGAACTCACCTGATATGCGCAAGAATTAACTTAGAGCTTAACTTGAAAAAAGAGGGAAAGACAACCTTCAAAGGTCACCTAGAACACAAGAGTACATAAGTACATGTACACAGAATCAACATGAAACCCTAAGTGTTCTACAAACCAAGAGACTCAAGGTTTTAGAAAGACAAGACACATTTGACCCAGTTGACCCGTTTGACCCGTTGGTGACATTATAGGTGATAACTCGTTAATACTAACACAACAGCATGTCATACATGATCAACATACAACTTGATTACATATAGCACATCATTAACCACATGTACTACCTAGATCATCATACAACTAATTATCATACAATTCATGCGAAACTCAACTATTATCATGCTCATAACATCCAAAATGTTCATTCTTAATCAATCATCAATCCACAAAAGTCCTAGCTTACCTATATAACTCATACCATGATTTTTCCACTAACAGGCCAAAACAAGTAACAACCCAAATCAACATTCATACAACATAAACAACACATTTAGTCACCCTAGAAACCATCCATGAACACACTAGCATGATCCTAATATCCCAAACATGCTCAAATCATCCAATTCAAGGATTTGCACAATTAAAGTTTCCCTTTTGGGAAAGTTCATCCCAAATTCATCAAACTCACTTTACATTCATGAATTCATCAATTATATACCAACTCAAGTCCATGACAACATCTAAACATGATCAACCACACCTAATCATCATGAGTCATCAACATTCAACACCAAAAGTTACTATTTTTAGCAATGTATGAACTATATGACATCTTCTTGATTTTAAATTGTTCATATCATCAACTTAGCATCTAATCATCATCACAAACACATCCATAACATTCATACATCATCCAATCATCAATTCATGCAAAATAAAGTTACTATTATTAGTAACCTATGAACAACGTATCAAAATCAAAGCTTTCTTGCAAAATCGACGTTAACTAATATATATACAATCCAACTAACATAATAACAACATCAAACAACCATCATTAAACATCCAATTTGATCCAAAATCGCCTCAAACTCACGGCCAAGATGATCATATGAACAAACAACCAAAATCCAAACTTTCTTGCATAATCAACGTTAACTAGCATCACTACAACTAACTAACATCATAACATCACCAAACAACCAAGAATTAACATCCAATTGCAGATTTTCGAACTAGGGTTCGGCCACCATGAAAAAACCATCAAAAACATGTAAAAATCTAACCTTTAAACGTGTAATTGCTTGCAATTGATGATTCTAACTTGTTGTATGCCTTGTAATCGATCAAATTCGAAGGTGATTGCTTGTTCTTGGGCTGAATTCGAAGAGGAGAGGGAGAGGGAGTGCAAGTCGCGGCCGATTAGGGTGATTAGGGTTAGAGTTTTGATTTTTATTTTATTAAATAATCCATAATTACCCTTTTAACCCTTATAATTTGTTTTTTATAAAAATTAAGCTTTTTGAATAGTTTTTAAATAGTTTTTAACTACTAAACACAATTATTATTAATCCCAAATAACAATCATGCATAATTCCCATTTATCACAAAACACACGAAATAAATATGCACGTTTTCACGTTACGCGATAAAATTACAGTTAACATTCAAATCACATAAACATAACTTAATAATCACATTGTTAACTTAATTATCATCAATTTAACATTACTGATTATTGTTAAGTCACCAACGTCCAACGACAACTAGTGTGTGTGCTCGACACGTGTATGCAAGACTTAACGGAACAAACGGAGTTTGGTAACGGAAAATTACCGGATGTCACAATTTCGGATAATTCGGATATTCGAATATCGAAAATTCCTTAAAAACACTATCCGAATCCGGATCCGAAACCGAATCCGAAATTTCGGATATCCAATATCCAAAATTCAAATATACGATATCCGAAATTCGGATATCTGAGATTTTGAAAATTTCAGATTCAGATTTTCGGATATTTCTTATTTGATTTCGGATACATATATTTTTTAACACCCCTAATGACTGATGGAACGCATTTATGACAAGCTTATTAATAGACTAAAGATGGAACATGTTTATGATAAGTGTTTTAATAGACTTAAAGATGGAACAAGTATACGACTAGCGTATTAATATAAGACATTGAAACATTTATCAAACAAAATCAATTTAAAAAAAAAATTCTTAAAACATCCAACACAAAAACCTTTTATGAAAGCGATAGTTATATGCTACCCTTTTTGAAACACTTGGAAAGGTATACACGAAACCTTATGTATTTAAGCCTTAATAAGATATTTGGGCCTACATGTGTCAAGACAAGGTGGATCTCGAGAGACTTAGCCCAGATCACACGTACATTTCATGAAAAGGATAACCAATCACTTGAATATGAGGAAAGGTGCTCTAACCAAGCACATAGGAGAGTAGGCATAGATGGGATAAAAATGTGTTTGAATACAAGCACTTAATGATCCCAAGAGGTCTACGAGTTATATAGTTTATACAACTGGTAAGCGTTATTTATCAAAATAATCTTATTCGTGTATTTTCCTCAGTCCTCGCACAAATATGGTGAAATATGAATCCTAGTTTTACTTAATCAATGTTTATGAGTAAATTGAATGTTTGTCAATTATTAAAGTGCTTTAATAGAAAACGCTAAAACTTTATGCTTTGTTTTTTAATGTAACACTCCTGCAAACTCTAACAACTCTTTATGATCCATTATGGACAAAAAAGCTCATTGTCGCAAACTTTCTTATTTGGTCCTGTAACTTGAGAAATGTTCCAAATAAGACAAAAATATGAATAATTAAGAAATGGTTGGCATACCTTCAATAGGAGAGCAGTCATATATATATAAACAAAAAAGTTACACAATACAACCATAGATAATAATATTGTTTACATAAAAGACACAATGAATAGAAATTAAATATGTGCTAAGGTAGTCTAACATCTCCCCTCAAGCTGAACGTTGGCTGACACAGGCGAAGTTGAGAACGAAAGAAACTGGAACTGAGATCGGTGGAGTCCCTTTGTAAATATATCCGCTACCTGAAGCTTGGTAGGAACAAACTTCGTATGTAGTTTTCTTGAAAGAATCAATTCACGTATAAAGTGGTAATCAAGGTCAATGTGTTTAGACAGCTTGTGAGAGACAGGGTTTTGTGTGAGGAAGAGAGCACTCTTGTTGTCGCAAAGCAATGTCGGGCGATCCGTAGGTAACGCGTGGAGCTCTTGTAAAAGATGAGTAATCCAAATGATTTCAGCTGCAGTGTTTGCCATAGCTCTATATTCAGACTCACAACTCGAGCGAACGACAGTTGGCTGCATCTTAGCACTCCAAGAAACAAGATTTCCACCAAGAAAAAATAAGTAACCATATGTTGACTGCCTTGTCTCAATACACCTAGCCCAATTAGTATCTGAGTAGCCAAGTGCAGGACCGTGTGAAGGGTGGTCAATACAATCAGTCTCACAATAAGGAGAGATTTAGAATACTTAACAGATCAAATGGGGAACCGGGTTTGTTTAAGATGATACTAAGAACACAAGTAAGTAATGAGACAGAACTAAGAACAAGAACAAAGAAGTATGGTTTTCAAGGATGCTGTATATCGCTCTCAAGTTCTATTACAAGTGTTACAAAGCATGAAAGAATTACAAGGACCTGAGACACTTTATACTACATCCTACAATCGTCAATACTTAGAAAGATAGTTGGAAATAGTAATCTAGACAACAAGATCAATGTAGAGTCAAAAGGCAGATTGCCTTTTGACTAGTGACTATGACATGCCATAGCTCACATCCTTTTCTAATATAAAAAGGTTTACAGGTACAATAGTAGGAAGTTACAGACAAAGACCTTAATCTACAGTTTATAAAAGCATGGACTTTTCACCAACTTGTATAAGTTGGTGAGTCTTCAGAGTTAAAGTGGAAAGTGTGTCAGCTTTATGTAAAGTAGATCAGAGAAAGCATGTCTTCTCTGTCTTCGAAAGAAATCAGCCTTCATAGCAAAATGGCTTCGGAAGACTTTGTCTCTAAAGCTTCGGAAGACTTCAACTTTGGCTTCGGAATATTTGGACTTTGGCTTCAGAAGATTTACACTTAGAGTATTTTCTGTGGAGAGTGTAAAACTTTCGAAGCAACTTCTACCTTGTACGTCCAGTTAACGCATGCAGGAAGACCCTTGGTTGTTTTGGCTTTTTTGGTTGCATCAGCCTTATAATCTTCTGATATTACCTTACAAACTCCTCCTAGGCTGATGTTACCAAAATAGAGAAGTTCTTCAGATGTTGACAGTCCTTATTAGGATCAAGACCATGCCTTTCTTTATCATCTGGTCAGGATCCCTCAGAATCTCACAATATCTTCTCATGTCATAGAGATCATGTAGAGGAAGATCAAGCATGTCTTGCTAGAAGTAGACATCTTGACCTCCTTGATCTCTAATGACATACCATCTGTCTGAATTAGCAGTAAAACTACAGGACAAGATGGGTCTTCTAATTGCAAAAGGCTCTATTTGAATAGGAGTTGGTTGAGCAGCCTCTTCATGCACTACCTCAAGATGCTCTGACTCATCTTGAGGTGTGGAGGTGGATGCCTTGGTCTTCTTTTTTTGGAAACACTTTTCCTAGCCATCCTTTCCTCCTCTATGAAGTCTTTAACTGAGAGGACTGGTCTTCAACACCAGATTATTCTGTTGTGTCTCTCTCAGTTGGGTTCTCTTCTCTTACAGGTTCAAAAGGAGAGAGAAGAGGACCCTGCTGTGGATCAGAAGACGAAGTTGGTTGAGATGCAGCTCTAGGTTCAGGTTGTATTGTCTTAGGGGGTTAAACCTTTACCTCAACTTCAGGTTAAGCTGGACTTGGTGGAGAATGCAAGTCAACAAACTCTCCCTTTTTAATCTTCTGCTTGATCACTCTGATATGCTCATCCATGCTAGATAGAGACATAGGACCAAGCCTTCTTTCGGAGAATCCATACAGCTTCAAGAAGCTCATCATCCTTTGTCTGTCATCAGACTTCTTTTGGCTTTTGTGGATGATGGCTCTTGACTTTGCAGCTTCTTCCCTTAATTTTCTCTTAGCAGCTTTTCTTTCTTTTGTAGCTTGTTCCTCCAACTGCTTGAGATATTCAAATTCTATATACTCAAATGATAAGGGAAGAAGTGTAGATGCCTGATAGAGTCCTGTGGCACTCAGGTAGTTGATCATGTTCATTCTTTCAGCTTCCTTGTCTACCTGAGGTTGCGTAGTTACCACAGCCTCTTTCTCAGGACTTTCTTGAACTGGGAAGAGGACAGGAGAATGTTTGTAGAGCCTTTTTAGTCTCCTTTCTTCTTTGATCTTAAGGAGCAATGCTGCATCCTCTGCCTCCTTCCTCTCATTTGACAACTCATATTAGCTAGTTCATTCAACTCAACTAAAGGGAGAGATATGAGTTCATCAATGTTATAGTTCCTGGTCCCCAGGTAGTTTAGCCTGGCTGCCCTCAACTCATCATCTTGAGTGTTTGGCTTGGGGCAACCGGATAGCAGCTTCCATGAAGCCTGGAGACCTTCTTGAACTCTCTCCCCTTAGCTTCCTCTTCCTCTCTCTCTATCTCTTCTCCTCTCTATCTCCTCAGAGGTCATCTTCCTCTTCCCTTTGTCACGCACAGGCCTTGGTGACTCAAGGTAGAGAGAGCTTTAGCCTTCATTGCTTAGTTCAGCAGTCAAGCTCTGGCCAGAGATAGGATGTGAAGCACCTTCACCAGCTGGTGCCTCATTGAGGGTACTGGGTGTTGAAGGAGATCCTGTCTCAAGGTTCACAAGTTAACTTCTAGGCCTTCAGTCAAGGCTTCCCCTTTGAAGCTAATCTTAGGGTCCACCTCAACATCCAGTTGACCAAAAATCTTACCTGCTAGCCTCTGTCTATATAATCTTGATCTCATCTTAAACTCTTCTTGCACCCTTCCTTGAATCCAATGCTAATCTTTCAGCTTGTCTGTTTTGACTTGTGTTAACAAGTGGAAGATCAACCAGATGGATGCACTCATAGAAGCTCAGGTTTGAAAAGTTAAAGATTTCCTGTTGACTCTCAGCTCTAGAGATGATAAGAGCCCTTTTTATATGTCATACCTCCATCCTATGATTGGGTTTTCAGAAAGAAGAGATGCGGTAGGCATGGCTCTGGGTATACCCTCCTCAAACAGGTTATGTATGAGTGAGTCCATATCAATATGGATTTGAGGAGGTTGCTGAGTATGGACTATTGCAAGTGAGGGTGGTGAATCCTCAAAGTCCATACTCTGAGAAGAACTCCCAAGTTCTGTGACTATTCGGACTTTCTCCCCTTTTTGGTAGCATCACTTTCTTGTATAAGTGAGCTGGGGGTTGAGTTTGTCATATTCACAGGTTCTTGTGGACCTGGTTGAGTTCTCCTGAGTGGTCTCTCAGCTAACTTGCCCTTAAGATCGGTGATCTCAAGTTGTTGGTCATTGACCCTTATTTGTAAGATAGTCACCTGAGATTCCAGGTGACTAATCTTAGAAACTAAATAGGTGCAAGTTTTAGTCAGTTTGTGCACCTTTAGTTTCAGACTCCCCTTATCTTCATCAAAAGAATCACGGGGGGATGAGAGAATAGGACTAAGGTTTTCTTCCTCATCACCAGCATGTTGTTCTAGGCTGCTGGATTTCCCCTGCGTCATGACAACTTCAAGAGAAGTGTCAAGAGGCTGGGTTGCCATGGTTGAGGTCTGAATGATGTAATCACTTTCTAAAGTGAGAGCCTCTTCCATATGGATCTCCTAAACAGGTTTAGAAAGATCTACCTCAGTGGTGGGTGGATGATGTGGGCTAGACATGGGTGAGACAGGAGTACTCATCTCTCCTTGAGTAGGGGTGGAGAAGAAAGACTCATGGTACTCACTGAAGCCCATGTCTTCATCATCATAGAAGTCAAGGCTGGGGATTGGTTGGTCTAGATCTAGCGGCTGGGGATGGTAACTGTCCCCGGAAGGTTGTTCACTAGAGTGTTGAGACTCTGAGTGAAGGCTTAAGGCTGTTGGGGTTGTGAGCTCATTTGGCTGATCATGAGGAACCTCAACATTGATCATTTGAGAGATGGGAGTGGTTTGCTCCTCAAGGGAAGTGGGAGCTCGAGTGTCCACTTCCTCCTGCATGGTTGGTGATATGGGGGCATGCATAAGCTGAGTAGCATGTGCAGGGGTTCGTTTGGTTTTTCTCTGGTAGGTGATGGTTATTGTAGGTTGTATTTGTGGTTGGGAGGTAGAAGGTGTGGGTTCAACGCTAGCTGGTGCTGCTAGGTTGCCACCTTGAGTAATGAGCTCTAACATTTTTGGGACTAGGGCTGTTTCTACCCCAGAGAAGCCAACAGTTGGCTTCCTCATGATTTTGAAGATATCGGGCTTCATCTGTCCTAGTTTTAGAATATTACCTGTTCCCTCAACTGTATGCCCAGTTCACAGTTAAGAATGTGCTGAACATATCTAAGGAACATTTAATACTCTAGGGAGTCTAAGTTTGTAAGTAAATTGGTATAAACAAATTGTGAATACCTGAACTTGACCCCCTGAACCATTCCATGGACTATAAAGGAGAGCTCTTCTGGAATCTGGTCCCAACCTCGATGCTTGTTGGATAAGCTGTGTATGACAACATGGAGGAGGTACTTCCACTAATAGGAGACTTCCCCTTTCTGAAGGTCTTGACTAAGAAGTCACCTTCATAGCCCATCTTCCATAAGTGCTTGGTTTGGAGATGCATCCTCCACCTGAAAGCTCAAGTCAAAGCCTCCTTCTTCAATAACAACTACAGCTTGCTGCCTGGGCTTCTCATTCTGGTGAGCTCCTTCAGTGTAGTTTGGCCTGGCTTGTGCTTGGCCACCATTTGATTTTGGTGCCTTCACTCTCTGGCAAAGTGTCCCATTTGGTTACAGTTGTAACACTTCACCTTGCCTTTGTCCAGCCCAAACTTTCCACTGGACATATTGCTAGGAAACTTCCTCCCAGTCCTCTTGTAGAACTTCTTGGCCCTGTGAGTGAGAAGTGCCATCTGCTGGACTATTTCCATATACTCTAGATCATCTAGATGGATACAATCCAGGTCTTCAAGAGTGAAGAGAAAGTTGCCTGTGCTTTCATCAGAAGACACAAAAGCTTGTGAAGAGCTTGTCTATTGGAATGGGCTTCTAGGGATGTAGCTTTCCCTTGGTGTCTTCAGGAAGGTGATGAAAGGACCCTTTTGTGAGTTTTTAGGGTAGCAGATGAGATGGTGTTGTGGTTCTCTGCAGACTATTTCAACCACATGAAGGGCTGAACTCTGTTGGATGCTGGAGTTACCAGATGAATTTTGCATATTCATCTTTATCTGGTAGCCACTGAGTATACCATACAACTAAGCGAGAGTAAGTGTCTTGAGGTTTTCAGTCCTCTTAATGACCACACAATAATGTGTCCATTGTTCGGGAAGAGAGGACATAAACTTCCTTACAATATCCCTGTTCTCAATAGTTACTCCAATATCAACTAGAGTATCCACAATCTCAACATACCTAAAGTACTGTTCAGCCATGGTTTCACTTGTCTTGAAGGTGAAATTCTCAAACTGCTGCTTCAAGAGGTCCTTCTTGTTCTTTTTGGCTTCATTGGGCCCTCATACATCAGCTTCAGTGCATCCCATATAGAGTTTGGAAGAGCAGTTGGAGGGCGGTCATGGCCTTCTGACCAAGATCAATCTTCTTCCAGTCTTCATCAGAATAATCAACCACTTCCTTTGGTATCATACCACCACCAACAACAGCTGAAGGGTGGATGGTACATGAGGTCCAAAGACTATTGATCCCCATATCCTGGAGTCCTGAGACTTGATGAAGCCTTCCATTCTTTGGCACCAAGTGTCAATCTCTTCAGGAGTGATCAGCAGAGACTTAGTCTAGTACTAGTTTCCATTTCAGCCTTGGTGATAGCTGCCATTTGAGTTGTTAAGTATTTTGTGAGATTGAAAGGATTAAGATGGTGAGATCTTATAATCAAGAGCCTAAAATGCTTTGATACCAATTGCAAGACTGTGTAAAGGGTGATCAATACAATTAGTCTCACAATGAGGAGAGATTTAGAATACTTAACAGATCAAATGGGAAACCGGGTTTGTTTAAGATGATACGAAGAACACAAGTAAGTAATGAGACAGAACTAAGAACAAGAACAAAGAAGTATGGTTTTCAAGGATGCTATATATCGCTATCAAGTTCTATACAAGTGTTACAAAGCATGAAAGAATTACAAGGACCTGAGACACTTTATACTACATCCTACAATCGTCAATATTTAGAAAGACAGTTGGAAATAGTAATCTAGACAACAAGATCAATGTTGAGTCAAAAGGCTAGTGACTATGACATGCCATAGCTCACATTCTTTTCTAATATAAAAAGGTTTGCAGGTACAATAGTAGAAAGTTACAGACAAAGACCTTACTCTATAGTTTACAAAAGCATGGACTTTTCACCAACTTGTATAAGTTGGTGAGTCTTGAGGGTTGCAGCGGAAAGTGTGTCAGCTTTATGTAAAGTAGATCAGAGAAAGCATGTCTTCTCTGTCTTCGGAAGAAATCAGTCTTCACAGCAAATTGGCTTCGGAAGACTTTGTCTTTGAAGCTTCAGAAGACTTCATCTTTGGCTTTGGAAGATTTGGACTTTGGCTTCGGAAGATTTTACACTTAGAGTATTTTCTGTGGAGAGTGTAAAACTTCATAAGCAACTTCTACCTTGTATGTCCAGTGCATGCATGCAGGAAGACCCTTGGTTATTTTGGCATCTTTGGTTGCATCAGCCTTATAATCTTCTGATATTACCTTACACCAATGATCGAGGTGCGTGGTGATTTGGAGAACGTGAGACCAAAGGCAAGGGTACCTTTGACATACCATAGAATATGCTTTACACAATGGAAATGGTTGGTGGTTGGGTGTTGCAAGAACTGACTGGCTTGATTTACTTCATAGGAAATGTTAGGACGTGTGATAGTTAAGTATTGTAGAGCACCTTCAAGAGATCGGTAGCGAGTTGGATCTTTGTAAGGCATCCCAATAAAGTGAGTGTCTCGTTTGCAGCAATGGGGGTATGTATAGGTTTAGACTCAATTAGATCAGCCTGTTCAAGTATATCATGAGCATACTTGGACTAGTAGAGAAAAAGACCATTATCAGTGTGGGTGACTTCAAGACCAAGGAAGTACCCAAGTCGGCTGAGGTCTTTGATGGCAAACTCTTCGTGCAATCGATTGATGAACTGAGTCATAACCAATTTGTTGTTACCGGTCAATATCAAGTCATCCACATATACAAGGAGGTACATGATGCAAGAGTCACGCTTGAAGACAAATAAAGAGGTGTCAGATTTGCCGCATGTAAATCCATGTTGGAGGAGAAAGGTGCTTAGTCGATAAAACCAACCTCGTGGGGCTTGTTTAAGGTCATAGAGAGCCTTGTTTAATCGACAAACATTATCAGGAAAATGGGGATTTATAAAGCCCGGGGGTTGTTCCATATAAACAGTTTCATTTAGGTGCCCATGCAAAAAAGCATTATTCACATCAAGTTGGTGCAACTTCCATCCATTGATAACGACTAGAGATAGGGCTGCTCGAACAGTGGAAGCTTTAATAACCAGACTGAAAGTGTGGAAATAATCAATGCCGGGTATTTGAGTGAAACCTTGGGCAACAAGTCGGGCTTTATACTAATCAATGGTTCCATCCAAGTGATATTTGGTTCGAAACAACCATTGGATCCAACCACATTATGGTTTGTTGGGCGAGGGACTAATACCCATGTGTTATTGTTACGAAGGGCAATAATTCTTTAGTCATAGCCTCAACCCAGTGAGGATGTTTGCAAGTGGATTTGAAGCCTTTTGGATCACTTGAGCAAACAAGCTTGAGTGAAGACCCAGTTTTGTGATATGGGATAAGTTTTCTTGCTGTTTGGGTTTGAAAACTCCAGATTTGGCCCTAGTAAGCATAGGATGAGCGGGTTCGGAAAACAGTTGTGCACCCGATGGAGACGAGGTTGGAATATTTGGCTGAGTAGCCAAGTGACTGGGAGAGGAGGTTTCAATAGCAGGTGCAGTATGGGAATCATAAGATTCTGCTAAAGTAGCAGGCCCAGTTGAGGCTATAATGGGATTGATTGGAGAGGAGATGGGGACCACAACATCTGACCATTGGATCTAAAATGGAGGGGGCGCTGGCTAAAAGGGATTAGGGCGAGGTAGTGGGCTCTGTTAAATTGGGGGGGGGGGGGGGTCATTAACAGTCTCAGTTGGAGAAGGCCCATCAAAGAGAGCCGATATGACACAACAAGGTTTTATAATGGGCTGTGAATTTTTACGGTTTGGGGTGGTGTTGGTAGAAGGTGTCGGCAGTGGGCTTTGAGGTATAACAAAATATCCAAGAAGCTATGCAATGGTAGAGATGAGAGGTCAGAGTGTGTAGACGTTATTCCACCATTTTTAAACGGAAATAAATTTTCATCAACCTTTCATGACGAGTTATGTACGTGCGATTTGTAGTAGGATCAAGACATTTGTATCCTTTATATTAGGAGCAATAGGAATGCTACGGGGGGAGAGCTTGTGCTCGGAGTAGTGACGAGTATAAGGGTAGACACGACATCCAAAGGTTTTAAAATTATTGTAAGTTGGTTGTCGAAAGAAGAGTAATTCGAAAGGAGACCTTCCATCTAATATTTTAGTTGGAAGGCGATTAATAGTGTAGATGGCCGTGCTAAATGCCTCAACCCAATAGACAGGTAGAACATGAGCATTAAATAATAAAGCCAATCCCATTTCAATGATATGGCGATGTTTTCGTTCCGCCCGTCCATTTTGTTGCGGAGTATACGGACATGAAATTTGATGAAATGTCCCATTTGTTTCAAATAATCTTTTGACATCATGATTCACAAACTCTGTACCCCCTTCACTTTAGAACACTTTGATTTTACTAGAAAATTAACACTTTGATTTTACTAGAAAATTGTGTCAGCACAAAGTTCACAGAAATAGACAGTATATTATAGAACCCAGACTTGGTTTTGAGTGGATAGAACCACGTGAAACGAGAATAGTCATCACAAAAATAACATAGTACTGGTAGTCATCAATAGAGGTAACGGGTGATGGTCCCCATAAATCACAATGTATAAAATCTAAGGATTTAAGGGCTCTTTTTTCATTCACAAGAAGGATCACAAATAGAAGTAACAGATAAGCATTTTAATTTATTCAACATCAAAATTGTGTCAAATGACACATGTCCTAAATGTGAGTGCCAAAGTTCAAATGAAGCTTTTGGGAAAGTAGAGATGTTGCAGCCAATGCTTGGGGACCGGTATGCAACACATATAAGCCATCTTCACACCGATCTTGCGCGATGATCTGTTTGCTTCGGTCCTGAATATAAAAATTAGGATAGGAGAGTAACACATCCAAATGATTTTGAGAAGTTAACTTGCTTATGGACAAAGGTTTTTTGTTAAATGGGGAATAGCCAGAACATCATTTAAATGAATATGTTTGGAGACTATAGCTTGGCTAATTTGAGAAATGGGAAGAGATTTACCGTTTCCAAGGTGACATTAGTATCTCCAGGGTATGAGGTGGTCTTGTGCACATTGTTGGAGTGAGGGGTCATATGATCGGTCACCCCCGAGTCAACAACCCAATCGGGACCCGATGTTGTAACACGGCACTGGGCATGAAACGCCTTGGCTAACTCAGATTCAGACGGAGCAGATTGAGAAGCAAATGAGGACAGATTTGGGCACATGTTGGCATAATGTCCTTCCTTATGATACAATTAACAGTGAGGTGCGTGACGTGCCCGACCACGACCACCGGAGTACTTCCCACGATTGAAAATACCCACTGTTACCACGAGACGGATGAGAGGTTTGAGCATTAAAGACAACCGGTGTAGTTTGAGATCCATGGAGGGAACGCATGAATAACTCGTGGCTTTCAGCTTGGATCAAAATGTCGAGAAAGGCGGGTGGAGGTTTTGTGGCACGGATGGCGGTGGAGAAATTTTCAACGGAAGCACCGAGACCACAGAGAAACCAATGCAGTTTATCGTTTTATTAACGGGCTGACCAACAGCCGACAACTGGTCACATATAGTCTTGAATTTTTGAGAAAATTCAGCAACAGAGCTGTTCCTTTAGAAGTATGACATAGTTGGTCACGAAGATTGTGAACACGTTCAATAGAAGTATTGCTGTAGGCCGTCTTGAGAGTGACCCAGATCTGTCGAGCAGTTTCAAGACCTAAAATTTCGGCCATAGCCTCCTCCGACAAAGAGGCGTTGAGGATGATAATAGCCTTCTGGTCTTGAGCAAGCCACTGTGTATAGAGAGGGTTGGGTATGGTTTGTTTGTCAGCCAAAATCTCACTAGCCGAGACCATGATGGTGCCATCAACATGAGACAAAAGGTTCTGAAAAGATAATAGGGGAAGCATTTGTCTCTTCCATAGGAGATAATTGGATGGAGATAGTTTAATGGTTATCATGTGAAGAACATTATTCAAGGATAAAGTGCCATCTGCAGTTGATGAGGATGCAGCCATGGAGAACAAAGGAAAGAAAGAAGAAGAATCAGGTGGTGAAAGGGAGGGGATAAGGGAATGTGAAGAAGAAAAGGCAGGGAATTAAGGGGGAGGAGAAAGGTAGGTGGATTGAATGTCTCTAGATACCATGTGAATAATTAGGAAATGGTTGGCATACCTCCAGTAGGAGAGCAGCCATATATATATATATATACACACAAAGAAGTTACACAATACAACCATGGAGAATAATATTTTTACATAAAAGGCATAATGAATAGAAATTAAAATATGTGCTAGGGTATTCTAACAAAAAAGCTTTATGTACTTGAATCTCCATTTTTTAAAGAACTAGCTGCTAATACCTCTAGGCCATAAGGGACGCCTTAGATGATTCATTTAGTGTACCATGCCTTGTGTTGGCAGCTATAATGATGGAATACCACGAGATTAGTTGCATGACCTTGTAGCCTATGACATGATTTAGTAGTTGAAGATAATGTTCTAACAACAAACTCGTAATAAGTACTTTAAAACTATAAAAATGTTCCTTGGAAGATGGTTCTCAAGTAACTTTGAATGTATTAAAGCTGAAGAGTTATGTTAGTCACCTTGAGAAGCTTGGTTTTCCTTTAAACAAGGAGTTAGTTGTGGATTTCATACTTGACCCCATGTAATATGACCACCTTATCATGAGTCAAATATGATCCATGTATATGACCACCATATAATACAAGGGCTCTCAAGTATTGATGATCAAAGAATGGAGAGTCTGGAATCCAAACATATTATACCAGTTGGAACATTATAAAATATCCACAAACACACTAAGCAGGTCCACACAATAATGTCCAAAAGTCCACAAACAAACAAACAAGTATACTCACATAGCCAAACAACTAATAACCATGGCACTTTAACAAACCAATCATATATATAATACTTAGAATCAATAACCACTACATGCTTTTCCAAAACCATAACATGTATTTTATCATAACACATTTGAAAATAGCATATTAAAACTCCCATAAACACCATGCACCATTAATTACAATCAATGTTTCTTTAACCTTGACCCCTTGCTCATCAAATAATAACTTCTTTATTAACATAATTTCCCACAGTACATTATCATTTCTTTTAACACTCAAATCACAATATTCGTTCCTATAACCATTCATTTGTATTAGACAAACTTATTATATGTAGTTTAGTTCAAGGACTTGTATTGTATGTTTAGCATTCTTGGTATGTATAGCTTGTATCTTATTCATGTATATGTGTGGCTTTCCCTCACTTGGAAGGAAGCCAATTACTGTCATATTAAACTTTCCATATGGTATGATAGAGTCTACCGATCCATTCCTCTTCTTATTTCCTGCCTTTCTTCCTTCATCTTCCCTTGTTCTCTCCCTCTCCTCCTATGGCTGCATCATCTTCCTCAAGTGATGGGTCAATCACTATGATCACTATTCTTCATACGCTTTCTATCAAACTCACTCCTTCTAACTACCTTGTTTGGAAAAATCAAATGACCTCCCTCCTATCTCTTTTAAATCTCGTTCCCCACATCACTAATAATGTCATCGTTCTCCTCCTACAATCACCACCTAAGATGACAAAGCGACACCTAATCCCCTATAAACTCTAAATGGATTGCTAATGAAGAGAAATCAACCATCATCCTCAATGCTTCCCTTTCTGAGGAGGCTATGGCAGAGGTCCTTGGTCTCAACTTGGCTTATGATATATGGGCTATATTAGAAAACACGTATATGAACATGTCTATTAAATGTGTTCACCGTCTTCAAGACCAACTTTGAAATTTAGTAAAGTATCCTCCATCGTTGCAAATTATGGTCACAAGTTTAAAGGCACCTGCAATCAACTCTTGGCCATTAGACATACTGTCAATGACATTGATAAGGTCTACTAGTTCTTATGTGGCCTCGGTGCTCCTTTTGAGACCATCTCCATTACTGTTTAGGCCACCAAACCATCACCTGCCTTCCGGATCTTATTAATTCACATCAAGAGACATGAAATCTTCCTATGCTCCATCCATGGAACTCCAACCCCGTTTTTTGCTTTCTTTGTCCATCACAACAAACCTTCCTACCCGTCTTCCGGTCATGGCAATCGTCTCCAACACGGTGGTCTCCCCGGCGGTTGCGTTCATGGTGGACGACCTCCTCACTGCCAACTATGTCGTCATGATGGACATTATGCTAATATGTGTCCAAACATTACCACTTATGCCTAACATCCCATCTCTCACATTAAGGAAAAGCTTTCAATGCTTAATGTCATGTTTCAAAGTTAGGACCAGACTGGTTCATTAACTCCGAAGCCTCTAACCACATGGTTGTTTCTTTCGATCATCTTAACAAGTCCACTCTGTACTCTGGCTCCAATCATGTAACTGTCAGTAATGGTAACTCACATCTTATCTCATACGTTGGACACACAACTCTCCATAACAATATTCATTTAAAAAACATCCTCACTATTCCCATTTACAACATAACCTTATTTCTATTAGTAAACTAACCGCTGATAATGATTTGGATGTTTTGTTTTCTTATCCTATGTTTTATATTTAGGACCAAAAAACGAAGCAAGTTCTCGCTCATGGTCAGTGTGAAGGTTGACTTTATGTCCTACGCTTTGGTCCTTATGCTTTCACTGCTAGTTCGAGTACCCCTCCCCTAAAGCATCCTTTGAGTTATGGCATTTAACTTTGGGTCATTCCTCATTTGATATTATGTCTCGCTTAAATAAATTGGGTTGTTTATCGGTTACATTCGTTCTACCAAAAGCTAATATTTTTTCGTCTTGTATAATGTCTAAAAGTCATAACTTGCCTTTTGATTGTAATGAAAAACGTGCCTCTAAACCTTTAGACTTAATACAATGTGACTTGTGGCGACCCTCTGGTTATATACATTGATAACTATTGATATTATGTTATATTCGTTGATGACTATTCTCTATTTATATGATTTTACCCTCTAAGACGGGAAAATGAACATTATGATATTTTATCCATTTATACAATTCGTTCAAACTCAATTAGCCATAGAATTTAAGATTTTTAAAAGTGATAAAGGCTTGAAATTTTTAAATCAAACATCCGTCACTTACTCACTTCATGTCTCGTGTCCATATACTCCTCAACAAAATGGTTGCGCTGAATGCAAGCATCGTCACATTGTTGAAACTGGGCTTGCAATGCTCTTTAATGCCCATGCCCCATCAACATATTAGGTGGAAGCATTTAACACGACTGTTAATACCATAAATCGACTACCATCAAAATATTAAATTGGCCATTCCCTTATGAACTCATTTTCTTAACAAAACTACTTTGTAATATTTTCTGCCTTTTTGCTTGCCGTGTGTACCCTTAAACTAGAGACTACTATCCAATAAATTGTCCCTAGAAGCATACAATGTATATTTATAGGTTATAAGTCTCAATACAAATGTTTCAAAAGTCCTTGACCGAAGCACTCCATGAACATACATCATATGTCATGCCAAATTTGATGAATATCAATTTCCATTCAAGGGTGATACCTATGCCTCCAATGCCCATCAACCGCCTTTACATAAATCCTTGGAAAATGTTTCACTCATCACTCAAATACAAGATTCTCAACATGCCCCTTCTAGTATCCCACAAACACAACTCCTTTCAGCTTAACATGTGGCCCACTGTGTGACCCCTTAAACATCTCTTTTGGGCCTACCACACCCACCACCAACCCAATTCCCTTACCTCAACCCATCACTACTTAATTAGAATTCATTAGCCTAGATCTTGAGCCTAATATGCCCCAACCATCTCAGCCCGTTGACAGCGGTATAGCTTAGTCCACCATCGATCCCCCTTCACCCGATCGCCACCAAACCGAAAGCCTTGATACCTTCAACCCATCTCAACCACCTCTTGATCACCTTGTTTCACCTCATGCAACTCCTCTTGGCCATTTAAAACCTACTAATCCCATGGTTACTCGATCCAAAGTCGGTATATTCAAACCAAAACATCATGCGAATATTGCACACACTAAATAACGTAATTTGTATAAAACTCTATTTGCCAACGTTGAACCAAAAGGTATCATGACCGCAGCTAAGCATCCTTAATGGGTTAATGTAATGAACAGAGAATTCATTGCTTTCTCTAATAATAATACATGGACATTGGTACATAATATGGTTGGTTCCAAATGGTTGTTTAGAACAAATATCGATTTGATAGGACCATTGATCGATACAAGGCTCTTCTAGTAGCTCAAGGCTTGGCCAAATACCCGGCCTTGACTACTAACACACGCTTAGTGTGGTTAAAGCCTCAACTATCCAAGTTGTTCTATCTATTATCGTGATCAACAGCCGGAATTTATATCAAGTTGATGTCAACAATGCATTACTTCACGACCACTTAAATGAACTTGTCTACATGGAACAATCACCCGGATTTGTTAATCCCGCTTTCCAAACCATGTGTGTCAATTAAATAAATGGTTATAAGGGCTCAAGCAACCCCGCGTATGTGGTTCCATCACTTAAGTATGTTTTGATTGAACAATGGATTCACATGGAGTCGGGCATGCATGTCATTATCAAAACTTTACATAAAGAATTTGCAATCAAAGATTTTGGGAAATTAAGCTACTTTTTTGGACTTGAGGTCATTTACACAAGTATGATTTGGATATTCTTGATTGGGCCAAAATGACAGACTCCAAACAAGTTCACACTCCACTCTCCATCAATGAGATTTTCTCTTCTACCGTTGAGCTACACTCTAATCCGACACTCTATCTATCTCTTATGGGTGTTCTTCAATATTTAATGATTTAACAGGACCTGATATCTTTTATGTTGTAAACCAAGTTAGTCAGTATATGAAACATCCAACTATCAAATGCTTTCAACAACTTAAATGAATCATTCGGTACGTAAAAGGTACATCAGCACTTGGTCTTACATTTTCTAGATTTTCTAACACCTCTATTCTTGGCTACTCGAACACTGACCGGGCCCGGTGCATTGAGACCCATCACTCAACGTATGGATATTCTATCTTTTTGGTTGGAAAGCTTGTTTCATGGAGTACTAAGAAGCTTCAAATGGTTTCTAGCTTGAGTTGAGAGTCTGGCTATCATATCATGGCAAGTATGGGAAATATTTTGATTACTCACTTGTTGCATGAGTTACATGCTCTTCCCCCGGGACGCCCAACACTATTCTGTGACAATAACAATGCATTGTTCCTCTCTCAGAATCCTATATCTCATAAAAGGGCAAAATACATTAGCTTGGATTGTCACTTTGTTCATGAACTTGTTTTATCTGGGAAGCTTCACACAAAATTTATATCTACCTGAATCTAGGTTGCGGATATTTATAAAATGGGTCTCCCACACTCACAATTTGAGTTCTTTCGTCTCAAGCTTGGGCTCAACCCGCCCCCTTCCGCTTACGGGGGGAGATTAGACTAACTTAGTATATGCAGTTTAGTTCAATGACTTAGTTCAATGACTTTTATTGTATGTTTAGCATTCTTGGTGTGTGTAGCTTGTATCTTATTCATGTATATATGAGTGGTTTTCCCTCATTTTGAGGCAAGCCAATTATTGTCATATTAAACTTCCATAATT
This sequence comes from Flaveria sonorensis, assembly GCA_025506505.1. Taxonomy (NCBI): domain Eukaryota; kingdom Viridiplantae; phylum Streptophyta; class Magnoliopsida; order Asterales; family Asteraceae; genus Flaveria; species Flaveria sonorensis. The sequence continues at coordinate 18,276 of JACCIY010001500.1, read as the reverse complement.
TGTATTATAGCTCGACACATGATCAAAACCACCGATCAACTTCTCATTACCATTATACATTCATTTTATATAAACATTTGATTTACTTAAAAATCTCCAAACTTTATTAATGTTAAATTCAACTTTTTTAGCATTATGTCTAAGCACACATTACATTTCCACTTAGATTCGTTTCAAACAATCAACTCACTAACGAACCATCATTCTCACATGTGTCTAAATGTTCTTTCCACTATATCGACCTTTGTTGTTGTTCCTTGTCCGCCCCAAGCTTACCCACGACCGCCCGAACTTGAGGCATTGTTATTGTAATAACATCGGTTGTCCACCAATCTCCAATCCACCAACATAAGGAGGATGTACCCCTTCCCTCTCGGCCAATTAACACCATTCACACATATAATTGACACTAAATCCTAATGATACTATAACTAAATGTAAGCGGAAATGGAACTGGTAGGACATATGTTGAGAATCTTCTGATCTCATCTCATTATTGTCTAGATGAAAATAAACTTATGTAGTTTATTTGGGGGCCTACTAGGGTGTTTAACTTCGTGGCTTCTTCCCCTAGTGATATGTAAAACTGATATAACACCCCCAACGGGGCACTAACCTCCCTGCATTTTCTGTTTAACATATTAAACATAAAGTTTTAGTAGCTACAATGTCTATGTGTGTTAGAGTATATATGTGTCCACTGTTGATGAGTTCTTTTAGATTAAGTTTTCATATGTATATATTTTTATGAAATGTAGCGAACATAAATTTTTGTAAAACGCATATAAATGTAAATAGTTTAATATATCTGCTTATCAAATGAAACATCAAACATACTCGCAACAAGCGAAGAGTCTTCACGGCACGCAAAGTGTGTGCATGATAGTGATCATTTTGTTATAAAGGACAACCCTCTTCTTAAAAAAGTTGTTCTTGACTCCTTTTATCTTGTCGTTACAGTAGATATTGGTCTTTTCTTGGACTCCAACTATTAGCTAGGTTTCATTTTTTTTTTCTATTTTACTTATGTTTTCTAAGGCTATTGTTACCATGCCTTTAATCTGTTTGTTGAGGGTTTCAATGATTGATATTGTAGTTTGTTAGGGGTATGTATGGTTCTTATTATTCTTATTGTTATAGATTTAGTTTTTTAGCATATAGTTTATGTGGGTTTTGGATTCAAAGTACGAGGAATTTGATTCATTATCTATTTGGTAATCTAGGAAGCATGTGTTTCAAAGATTCTGATCTTGTTTTTCTGTTCTTGAATTGGAAAAAGTTTATGGTTTGAAATTTTGGATTTGCCGGTAAGAAACTTAATCACCTAATCGCCTGGGAATTAAAGCTTATGTTTTGGAGTTCAATTATGATATTTTGATTGTGGTATCTTATGTTTTCTAAAGCTATTGATATTGATTGAAGTACACAACTTAGAGTCCAAAGTGTTCCCCAAAGCCATCCCTCATCAAATTTCGACTTACCATCACGTCATTTGAAAAGTAAAAAAAAAAGAAAGAAAAACTAGATGCCATTCAATGATGATATTTGGAAAAGAACCCTAAGTTTTTATTTCTTCTTAGAACCTCAAAATGATTTACCCGGCCCTATCTATTATAACTTTAGTTTTAAAGCTTTAAATCACCAAAACAAACCTACTTTAAGTGTTTATAAATAATTTTCTCAATTGATAGTATTTTGGGTGGAGGGGCGCTCTCGCTAGACACATCACACCACATCATACATACATCACATCATACCATACACCCACCAATCAAATCATGCCATGATCAAACTACTACACACACTCAAATTTGATACCGGTGATCGATGTTGCCAAATCATACCACATTACATCACTATACACCACACACACAATTCTGTCACAAACTCCCAGCGAGAATATATCGTAAAGGGGGAAATTTGCGGCTTGGAGGGGACGGCGACGATGTTGTCGCGTGGGGCAGGGCCACGCTTGAGCTCACGGCTGGTATGCCCCGCCCACCCTTAGAAATCTTTGACTCTAATTAAAATATATTATTTTTCATTTTAGCACTGGCAAAAGGTAGGGCTGCAAACGAACTGAACATTCAGCGAACAGTTCGTGAACCGTTCGACGGGAAGTTCGTTTACGTTCGTTCGTTTAGTTAAAGAACATGAACACAAGTCGCGTTCGTTCATTTATGTTCGTAAACGTTCGATAATGTGTTCGTTTATGTTCGTTAATGTCCGTTCGTGAACGTTCGATAATGTGTTCGTTAATGTGTTTAGTTATATTCTTAATTTTCCTATTATTTACTTTTATGATTATTATATCAAGTATTTTTTGATATTTATGTTAAGTACTTATTCATTTTTGATTGATTTTGTGTAATGTTTGTAATAAAAATGTAAATTTTATTAAAAAATAAATCTATAATCATTTGTATTCGTTTGAGTTTATGAGTTTTTTGTGTTAGTCATGTTCATGAACAGTTATTTGTATTCGTTTACTTTCGTTTGTGTTTATTTGCATTTGGTAAGTGTTCGTGAACAGTTCATGAACATGTTCATTTTCTTAATGAACGAACACGAACAAAGAATCTTGTTCGGTAAGTGTTCGTGAACAGTTTATGAACAAGTTGATTTCTTAACGAACGAACAAAAACATAATCTTGTTCGTGTTCGTTTGATTCGTTTGAAGCCGTAGCCAAAAGTATAGTTTTATTAAATTTTCAGGAAACTAAAGAAATTAATAATTTGTTTCATTTTGGGGTGTATGATAGAATGGTAGGGGTTGGTGCATCACCATCATGGTAACAAAATCGTCATCCCCCCTCATCATTCACTTCTTGAAACTCTCACGACCCCCACCATCCAAATAACTTTTCTTTTTCTTTTCCTTTTTTCAAAAAAACAAAAAAGCTCCATGCTCCTCCTTGCTATATCATCATTGCATGTAACCCTTCTATACCTTTTACATTTGATATACATCTTCATAAATCAAAATACTTTTCTCATATCATTTTAAAATATACACATATTTTTCTTTTGAACAGCGATGTGTTATTTCGGAAAAAAAACGTTGAAAGGTGTAGACAATTGTCAATGTTGATAAATGAAAAATATCCTATAGGTTGTAGTAAGGCGACCACATTTTTATAAGATAACGTTCTACATCAATGAAAGAGTCTATGACGATTGTGATGATCCAATTTTTTGATAATGTGCTAATAACGGATATTTTTAATTGTTTTCATAAATTTGTGTATTTATACCAGCCTCAGGATTTTGATGTATTAAAAAGTTGGAGGATTTTTTTTATACAAATGATATCTTACCTTTCTCTATACATTCTTTGGCTGATCTTGATGAAAATTATTGTTATTACTTCCAAGTTAAATTTTTATAAGAAAAGAATAAACTTTGTCGGATTATTTTTATTTTATTTTATTTTTTACTTTTCTATAACGTAACATGCTTTGAAGATAAATGTTCTTCATTATTATTGTGATCAGGATCTCCCTAACATCAATAATGCTTCAAATACAATTTAAAAGTTGCAATTTGAAATTCTTAATTAAGATCCTCGTCAAGTAAAGCTCGGATTTGACGCCCTCGTTGTTATTTTCCATATTTAATTGCTTCAATAATATTATAAAATTACTAGTTTAAAAAAACACGTGTATTACACGGGTTTAATAAATAAAATATAAAATATAATAAAAATTTATTAATTGTATAACGATATTTTAAGATAATATTTGATTGAAATTGTCCTTATTATAATCAGAATGAAAATTTGTTTCAAAACAAACGATTAAAATAAATATAAATTTTTAAAACTTTCTTATCATAATTCACAATTTTATTTTTCTTTGTTTACAATTTTTTTTAAAAGCCCTAATTTTAAAATATTTTGTATTTTTAAAAAAGTTTGATGTTTTAGCAAAATTCTTACCTTATAATTAATTATCTTTAGAAATAACATTAATAAAAAGAATTTTTTCTAAATTTAATTAAAAATTATTTTAATCTAAAAAAAATTAAATAATATTATTAGCAACTAATGTGATTATTTAATAGGAGAGAGAAAGTAAAAAAATTTTGATAAGAAAGAATGTGGTGCTGCCACGTGTCCCTCTTAGTTATCATATTCTGTCACGTGTCTCTCATAGTTATCATTTTATTAGAGTATAAAGATAATATATTTTTGTCTACAACTCAAATCCCACGGACCCTATTTTATGAGTAAGATTTTTTATAGATGTGTTTATTTTTTATTATATAATATAAGTATACAATATTGTATTTGAGTGTTTATAGTAGATATAAATCTGTGAGTGTATTTTTTTATATTATAAGAACTAATTATAAATAGTTTTGAGTTATGGTAAGATAAAATGTTAATGTTTATTATTATATTTTAAAAAATACTGTTCAACCTTAATATATTTTTAATATAAATTGATTGTAAGTGGAAAAGTGAACAAAACAATGAATAAGGTCTTAAAAATATCATTTCATTAAAAATAAATAATAATAATAATAATAATTTTTAATATAATTATAAAAATAAAAATAATGATCTATATTATATACGTAACATCAAATTCCTCCCTTTCAAATTTCAGTTTCTTTTTTTTACCATAAAAGCTAAAGCAATAAAACAAACCCTATATTATAAAGTTATTAATCTTTGACCCTCTAAAGTCAACACGCCATTACCTGAACTTTCTTCTATTGGGTGTTAGGTGTCACCTTGACCTCACGTCTGATTCTCAAATAGTTTTATTTGAACGGAAAATATATTACATTGCTTCGGAAAATACGTGTTATCTCAAATAGTTATCTTCACAAAACTAAATAAAAGATATGTAACTAACTTATATTTCAATCCCACTTATAATTTGGTCGTTACTCGGAGCACACTCGAGTTCAGGTTCAACAAGACACCCTGGCAAAGAAACACCAGGTCAAACAAATATAAGCATCAATTACTTTGTTTGAAAGCTTGGAGCAATCACAATAGGTTCTTTATATTATCGTAAGTGCGTTTTTATATTATATGAAATGTTTGTGACTGGTTCCGAGTGAAAAAGAAAAAGAATGCCACTCTTTATCTGTATTTTATTAATACACTATTCATAATTATAATTTTTTTAATATTTTTTGACAATAATTGTTAGTAAAAAAAAAAAAGGTAATGGTAAAAGTACTAAAAGATAATATAATTGAAAAAGATTGAGAAAAATAGTAAATTTAATATAATTATAAAAATAAATATAAAAAACCAGATATGAATGTTTTTATAGACACTTAGAAACAATAAAACCCTACTCCATCAGATAGTTCCCTTAAGAATTAATATGTTAGTGTACTTATATTGTTTTTTGATTGTAAGTGTAGAAAAGAGAAAATGTTATTTTTCCCCCGTATTTTTGTTAATACACTGACCACCCTTATAATATTTTTAGTGTTTTTGAAAAATAGTTGTGAGTAAAATATAAAAAAAATATAATGATAAAAGTATTTAAAAAATTTTAATTGAAAATGAGGGTGGAAAAATTATAATTTTTTATATACTTGTAAGAATGAATATAAGAAAACTGATGTTAATGCTCTTAATTATAAACCACTTAGAAACAATAAAACCCAAGTCCATTAGATAGTTACCTTAAAAATAATTTGTTAGTATACTTATATTGTTCTTCTCTTAATAAAATCTAACTTTTCATAACCCTAAAATCAACCAAAGACTTGATATTAGCGATAAGGCATGCCCCGAATTTCATACACAACATGAATATTATAACAAAATAAAAATCAAAGTCCTCATCTGACAAATTGGTCATCCACGAAAATTAAATTAGGAAGAACCGTAGTTCCAGCTCACGCCAACGTATGATTATTGTACCTGCTATCGTCTTAGTTAGGTGCATCGATTTGCCATTTTTCATGTTTTCACATTGAAAATATCATGAAAAACATCAAATTAGGCTCACAAATAAAATTAACATAAACTAAATTAAAAGAAGAGATAAAGATTTTGAGTAGTAGGAGGAGGTCACGCGCGATCAACGTACGCTGCTGATAGCCGATGCTAGTACGGTATCATTTATGTATAGTATAATGAAGCGATGAAGACACGCAATAGATATGATAAAAAATCAAATCTCCTTTGGGACAACCTCAATATCAAACTCTAATTCTAACAGAGGAGCGAAACCACAACTAACCAAAACTCCTCTAAGATGGCCTCAACTCGCCCGAGTGGAACATGAACCGTAATTTGTGGGTTCATCTATGAAAGAGTATGGAGACGATGCATGAACAACAAAGCAGAAGCACCTTCTTCTAAGAACACAAAGGCTACATGGATGAAGATACATGTGGTTTTTCTCTTGAGGCATACGTGTGGTTTCTCTCTTAAGGCTACATAGACCACTAAGAGTGAACAACTGTTCACTAAACTTCGAAAGGTTATAATGGTAATAAAATAAGAACCATACACGGCCCACTTTATATTATTTGTCTTAAAATTGCATTCGAAAAAAGGTCGTCTAATCAGAAAAAGATTTGGTCTCGTTGTATGTTTTAGAGAATCCATGGCTATGTGAAAATAAAGTATTTACACTATATATGTTTGTTTTTGTATAAAGATAAAACTTATTTGATACTAACAAATTAATATTGATCGACATATAAATAGACCTAAAAATATAATATATTTGTGATTTTCTATGTGGTTTTTTCTTTGATAACATGTAAACAAATGTATAAGCATTGTTTGTATATCATGATTCTTTAATCTATATTTTGTTTAATCTTTAAAATAACAAATATTAAAGAGAAGTATATTTTAATGATCAGGTTCATGGACATGCAATTCTCGAGAAAGCTTTTGCATTACATGATGATGGAGTAGGGTACCTTTAGATTTAATTAGTACTGCATGGTGAGTTTGATGATTCTCTCTATCTATGTGTATATATGTGTATGTTGATACATACATAGCTACATACATAGATACATACATAATTGTTGTAGTAGTATGTGAAATCCATGTCACAAGACACCTTTATAAATAAACCATGACGAAAACAAAATTATTTTTAGAAGAGCAATTGAATTTTTTTGTAAGGTAAAAACTATTACTTTAAACCTATATTACCATACATCAAACTAGTTGTTAATGATTAAATAAATTCAGTTTGACTATTTCAACAAAATTTAACACAACTCTATACAAAAATTTTTATGACAAATTAAAATCATGATTGTATTACAATCAAATGAATTCAAATAAGTAAAAGTCAGTGGAAAACCATAAAACGTAAATTAATAAATTCAACAAGTCCGAAGTTTGAGGGTGTTAGTAACTTCAAACTAAGCGAAAGTAAAAAGTAAATCTATATTGAGCCACCATGTATATAATTATGTAATATTTGGATGATAAGGTTTCTCTTTCATCTTTAGAAAGTCGAGTGATCAAATTTCACCTTCCTACGTCAATTAAACATTAATTAGCGGGATAAGTGTCAACAACACATTTATCCTTACTAAAAATTTCTTGTATCTCGTTTTTATTTAATAATCACATTAATTTCTAATAATAGTAGTTAATTGTTGTTTTCAATAAAATAGTTTTTTAAATAAATTAAGAAAGAGATTTTTTATTAATGATTTATAAAAAAACAAACTTTTATAAAATAAAAAAAATTCTTTTTAGATAGAAATTTTTTATAAATATAAAATATTTAAAATTGGTGTTATATAAAAGTAATATATTTATAAAAAATAATTAAAATTGAGAGTTATAATAAAAAAGTTTTAAAAAATAACATTTTTAAAAGGTTTTTATAAAATAAAATTTTTATTCTATTTATGATTAGAAAGATTTCAATCATATATTATATTTGAATATTGCTTTATAATTAATAATTTTTAATTCTATTTGATATGTTATTTAGTAAACTTATGTAATATATGGGTTTACTAAAACTAGTATAATATAAATATAGGGCATTTACATATATACTTCTTTTCCTAAAATTATTAATTATATATTTATTCAAACCGAAAAATTAATTACATATATCTTTTTCTAAAACATATATATTACATATTTATTCATTTGGTTAAAATTACTTATTAAAAGATTATTATATCCGTATTTTATTAAATTAATTTTTATACATTTTTCTCAATTTAGAGTATTCTTTATAAATAAAAAAACGGCAATTCAAAATCCATAAGTTTAAACTTTATTTCAAAACAACAACTATGAATATTAATGTTCTTTCTTTAAACATAAAACACAATCAACAAAATTTTAAACAATTATAATAACAAAACATCAATATGTAAAAAAAATTAGTAAAATCAAGATATAATAGTCATTTGATAAGTTCATTTTGATAAAAATGATAAATATGTAATATATATTTTAGGAAGAAAAAATATGTAATAGATTTTTGACTTGGAGAAATATGTAACTTATAGTTTTAAAAGAGGATATATATAAAAATCTCTATAAATATAAATGATTAATAAATGTATATTAATATATGCCGGTTAAATATAACATAATTATACGTTCCTAGATATGAACTCTTGTAATAATGATAACATTCAATTAAGAAGTCTCATGAAGGTGGCGATTGGAGATGGGCTTTCGTTGAAGTTTTGGTCGGATAATTCGGCTGGTAATGGCCCTATTTATCAGAAATTCCATAATTTATTTAAATCTAAAAAAGATAAACGATGATCGGTTGCTCATAGACGGGAGCAGGTGAGCAATTGGTCAGATGGAACTGGTCTCATAATCTTTCAAGTTGCCCAGATCCTTCAACTCGAAGGGATTGTGCATAATGTAAATCGTATGAGGAAGGGAAAAGTGGTTATGGTTGTGGGATGACTCCGGTTCATTTTCGGTTGGGGGGTTAGCTCGCCAATCTATGGATTGGAGATTTTTGTTTTGGGTCTAGGGGAACTCCGGACCATGTGCTCATGCACTGTCCATTTGCTACTGCTGTGGGACATCATGTCTTTAGATGGTACCATGTTGACTCAAGTTCTACACAATCATTAAGGGACAAGCTTCTAGCCCTGTTCCAAGCTTCGGTCTCCAATAATGAAAATAAGACGGTGTATGCAATTTTCTAGGCAACTATCTGGGCATATGGAAAGAGCGGAACGAGTTCATTCTAAACTAAATAACGGTTTCAATTCCAAAAATAGTGGATGATGTGAAGCTATTGTCTTTTTCGTAGATTAAGCAAATGGGAAGTGCAGGAGATGTAAAGTGCCACAAATGATGTAAATTTTCTTTTTCTAGATTTCATTGTAAATCCTGTATCTTGATCGCAGCATCTTGTTGGTGGTGTTTTTTTTTTATTATTTATAATTATAATTATTCCACCGTTAAAGAAATAGAAGATGGGAATAAGACTATACGTAGTGGGTATTTAAAGGTTTCAAGTATGATGACATGAACACAAGTGGGGTTTCAAATATCATTACAAACTAATTAAAAAGGGCTTGAAATCCATAAGGCTCCAAACCCTTAACGAGTATCAAACACAATTATTTTAATCATTGCATTAATAAGTAGGGTTGGCAAAACAGGTTTTATCGTATTTAACAGGTTAGAGATGACGAGCAGGACTCACGTATCAAACATGCAAAATTCTTATTTAACTACTTATATATTATGTTTATAATTTTTTTATATGTTTTGTGAACCAAGATCGTGAAATAATAGAGTTTAGGCTTTTGATTTTAATTATTTTCATAAATTTAAAAAAATAAAAAATATTTTTTTTATTAAACAGATTTAATCGTATCATAAACAGGTCGGAAATTGCTAGCCCTATCAATAGGTGTTCCAAATATTAATTAATCATTATATTTGATTTAAAAAAGTATTTAATAAAATGATTTTTACGTAGATAACATTTATATAACATTTTAATCGATTAATAATTACATATAATTTAATACAATTAAAAGTCAAAAACATGACATGAAAGGGAGCGTTGGAAAAAGCATTCTTTTCTTTTCTTCATACCTTAATACCCTAAAGCGACTTTTTCATCAAACATATTTTATCTTTGAAATGGTTTCTGTTCTATACGTTTGTCATAGTGTTGAGTAATTTGTAAACCAAATAAAGTTCTCCACAACCAACCATAATTCTACGTTCTTTGGAGCATTTGCTATATGATTTTCATGCTTATCTTTTCTACCGATTGAATTCACCCTCACCAAGTGTAAGTATTTGTGAGAGAGAATCTTTAACGGAGACTGATTTAATGCAAAGAAGAAAGACCCATGTGGGTTTTGTTAGTCTTTTATCTCGTCATGATCGAGGGAGAAATTAGAGGATTTAGATCAATAAATTTGATTTGATTCTCCATCTCTTTCTGCTCTGTGAAACATCAATTACTATCAGAAAATACCTTCCACCCTCCTCAATTATTCAACCCTCTCATTTACTCTCTCTCTCTCTCTCTTCATCATTCTTGTGTTGAATCTTTTCTTTATATGTTTTGAGTATGATTTGTGCTTTTATCTGAAGTGAATTGATCATCTCTACCTTCATGTCAATTATCTCTTTCATGAGGGTTTAATAAAGGGTTTCTCAACAGAGTTCTTTGGCATTCTGTCCACCTCCCTTTTTATTCATATAAAAGGGTGAAAAGAAAGAAAATTTGCATGATGAGCATTGAGGGTGTAGTTTGATTGAGAATAAAAATAGATAGATGATAGCTTTATGTCAGGTATGTGTATGTGATTAGGGTATAGTGTGAAGAAGAAAAGAAAGACTGTCTTATGTACTTTGTGTGTATGCGATTAGGGTATAGTGTGAAGAAGATTAGAAGGAAGAGAGAATAGAAAGACTAACCTTATGTGTTTGGTGTTCTTCTCTTTAGGGTGTAGTGTGAAGAAGAAAGGAGAAAGAAGACATCTTTATGCGTTTGTCGTGTGTGTGTGTGTGATTAGTGTGTAGTTTGTAGAGAAAAGAAGAAATTAGTGAAGATGGCTTTTTATTAATGTGTAGTATGGAGATGGACATACTGCCAATGGAGCTCTGTTGGTGTCTCTTTGTAAAACTCTCTTGATGATATTACCTTATTACCTTGATCATAAGCCTCTCACACTTCACTTACACACCAAAAACAGGTACCATTACAATATATTCCATTATTCATTTGATCAAACATGACTTCGATCTGTCTTTTCTTGGGTGGTAATTTTTGTTTTATGGAGTTCTTATATTCACTTGTAATATAGTGCGAATCATACTTGCATGACCTTTATGGGTATATCTGTTTTTAATTCAACTGAATCCTGCTTTCTTGTGTGTTTGTGTGAGACGCATGCCTCTCTTTCTCTGATTCTTTTTCACTTGCATTCTTTAATAAATCATGCATGCTTGCTTGGCCTTTTGTGGTGTTTTTGATCTTTATATAAAATGGATTCTGTCTTCTTTTGTTTCTTAGACTTCTTAGATTCACTTGAAATATTTAAGACATCATGTGCTTGTTTGACCTTTTTAGGTGTCTTATATACTTATATCCATGATTCAAATTGGCTTGTGTGAAACCCAAACTTTTGTTTCTTTGACTTCTTAGATTTTTCTTGAAATCTTTTAAGAAATCATGCATGCTTGTTTGACCTTTGTAGGTGTCTTATGTCTTTGATTTAAATGGGCTTGTATGAGACTAAGCTTTTTTTCTTTAAACTTCATTAAGAATCACGCATGCTTGAAATATTGTCTAGCTTTTGTGGGTGTTTCAGATCTTGATTCAACATGGATCCTGTCTTTATTGTGTGTTTGTGTAAAGATTATGTTTCTTTTGTTTCTATTCTTCTCTATATGTTTAGATATCATGCATGCTTGTTTGACCTTTATGGGGTGTATCATCTTTTACCTATTCTATCTTTACTCTTTTTCTTTAATCTATTTCCACTACCAGTGTTCTGATTCATTGCAAAAAGAAGAGATCATCATTAAAAAGCAAGCACATTTACTTCTGTGAGTCCTACCCTTTGACTATTTCATCATTCAAATAAAAACCCTACTTTATATAATAAAGAATCAAGATTAATCCAAATAAACAGTCATCTTCTTGTATATTCCTATATGTTCTAAAAGTATCTTTTCTATGAATTTTCTTTGTCTAAAAAGGTTTTAACTTTCTAGATTCATAAAGGAAAAACATGAGAAGATACAATATCTCTTTTCTATTTTAATGGAATACAGAAATAGGGGTTTGAGGATTATAAAATGTTTCATTATGCATGTCTTCAATATATGTATAAATATTGAAAGGTTGTACTTTTGGTTTTAAGGATTGTACCCAGCATTTGATGAGATTAAAGCTGTCAATTTTTGACACGGGGCCTGTTAACACTACACGACATGAAATTAACAGATTTCGTGTTTGATCTTAACAGGTTTCGTGTCTTAAATAGATCGACCTGTTAAGACATGATAAATTTGTGTCTTAACAGGTTAAATACCTGTTAACCTGTTAAGAAACCTGTTTATTATTTTAATTATAAAAATAATTAATAAATATATATATATATTATATGTATATATATATTATATATATATGTATATATATATATATATATATATGTATATATATATATATATATATATATATATGTATATATATATATATATACACACACACACATAATATACATAACCCTAATTAGGTTTTTTCCATTACTCATTTCAACATTCAATAATCAAGAAGACAAGAGCCGCTGCCCTACACTTTGGAACATCGTCACCTCATCGGCTGAGGTCCGGTTGATCGTTGACCACCGCAGTCCATCGGAGCCCATCTGCAGTCCACCGCAGTCCATCGGAGCCTCATCCGCAGCAACGTAGTCCGCAGCACGCCGCGGCACCGTAGTGGAGACCAGCAGACCATCAGGCATCGTAGACCAGTCAATTGGAGACCATCGGAGACCAGTCAATCGGAGACCATCGGAGACCAGTCAATCGGAGACCAGTCAATCGGAGACCATTCATCAGTCAATCGCAGTCCACCGAAGAACCATCGGAGACAAGTCAATCGGAGAAAGTGGGGAAGAACCATCGTAGACCTATCGGAGACCAGTCCACCGCGGAACCTGTTTATGTTTCATTAAACAGGTTTCTAAATATGTGTTTCTAAACAGGTTATTTCGTGTAACCTGTTTCTTAAAAGGTTCGTGTTCGTGTTTGAAAAAAATGACACGATAAGTTATCGTGTTATGTTCGTGTTTAACATGTCAGATAATCGTGTCTTATCGTGTCGTGTTTCAGCCCCAGATGAGATGCAACTTTCAAGAAAGATGAAAGAGGGACAAACAGGAGTTAATGTCCAGCCAATATGCACTTATGATCTCTATGAAAATCATCATGCTTTCAAATTGTACCTGCTGTCGCAATAATAATTGCCACCATATTCAACGCAAGGAGTTGATATCTACACTCTTTGACAGGTGATAAATATCATTATCTCCAATTAACTTTTTAAATAAATTACAAATATTATCATTTAACTATACCCATAATTACAAATTTGTTCTTAATAGTTATGGTAAATGATTTTTATTTAAAAGCTGTCATACTTTTTCTTATCTTCATATATTAACATAACTTAACTTTCTGTTTTAGTTTTAAAAATTTTATTTCTTTGTTTTCAGTGAATTTACTTTATTTTTCTTTTCTCTAACTTTTACGACTTTATTTCATAATATGATATTAGATATTATTAATTCACTTTTTTTTCTTTTCTCTAACTTTACGACTTTATTTCATAATATGATATTAGATATTATTAATTAGTTTTAGAGTTAGTTACCTAAATGATCTCTGTGGTTTATTTGAAATTATAGATTTAGGTATTATGGATTTTTTATAACAGGTCGTGTCATTGTGCATTAAATTTTGTAACGAAAAAAGTTATTAATACTAACAGACGTTAGTTTTTTTCTGTTAAATTAGAATAAAATGATTAAAATACTCTTTGACAGACTATTTTTGTAATTTTATATCTTTTATCCATGGACATTTAGTTTAATGTCACACCCCTGCTTATAGCAGGAACTCGAGGATGTAATGGACGGAATCATCATAACACATTGATCATTAATAGAGTTGCATTAAATGAGGAAAACGAACGTGTCATGACGCCACCCGACATAAACAGAAGCAAGTAACGTAAACGTGATTAACAAAGATAAACCAAAACATAATTGTCAATACACCCAACTAAGTTAAAAACGCATTTCTTAAGGTCATCACTAAAGCAGCATCCCTACCTATCCTCGATGGTTGTTACCTAAAAAGGTATGTTCAAAAAGTCAACATAATGTTGGTGAGTTTGCAGGTTTAAATAATAAACAAAACTTGATGCTGTGTAATAGTTTGATAGTGTTAGACCCTGAAAGGATCATATTTGCCAACTCAAAAAGTGGTTGGAGGTTGTTCTGGTTGGAAAACATTAGTTACAGAAAACAACAGAAGACAACAGAAAACAAGACAAGTATAAAACACCCGCATTTGTTAATGCGGATGACTAGTGAACAAATGCTGACAAGAGTTTGTTCACCCGCATTAACAAATGCGGATCACGACAACTAATGCTGAATAGAAGTGTTCACCCACATTAGTCAATGCGGATGAACAACAGTAAATGCTGACAAAGATTGTTCACCCGTATTAGTCAATGCGGATGAACAACAGTAAATGCGGACAAAGATTGTTCACCCGCATTAGTCCATGCGGATGAACAACAGTAAATGCTGACAAGACTTATTCATCCGCATGAACTAATGCGGGTGAGTAAACACAAATGATGACTACAAACAACAAATGCTGATGAAGACTTGTTCATCCGCATGAACTAATGCGGATGAACAACTTACACTGTTTTATTTATTTTGTACTTAGACTAGATTCACTTGTATAGATCAGGGTTAGTTTAGTTTTTGTATAGACAATGTATTTGCCTATAAATAGGGTCACATACCCTAACTTTGTAAGTTGTTGACTTCAACAGTAATATCCACAATATTTTACAACATTTACTACGGTTCTTGATTCTCTTACATTCAAGCATTTACTACAGCAATTAATGTTCTTTAATATAGTAATTCCGCTACTATATTATTGACTCAGTCAATATATTCGATCCTAGGTTGAGTCACATCAACCGAGAATATCATTCTCAAACCCAGTCAATTGGTATGCTCTTGAATTCATCACAGAATCATCTCGAATTTTGGGTGAAAATCGATTGAAACTGTAGATTGAGTTGTTCATCAGCAAGATCTACTCTTCTGATAAACAAACATCCTGTAATACAAAGTACAAAATCTTCAGATCTGCTGCAGTCGAACCCAACAACATAAAATCAAGAACTTAGAACTCCTTCAAATCGACAGATCTAAACTTAACAGACCTGTTCTTGACCGAAAACAGAAGATTTGAAGAAAAACACACTGTTCGAACTTAAAATCAACTTAAAACAGTATTCAACAAGTTAAAATCAGTTTAACTAACATGGATTCCTATAATCATTCTGAAATTGGTCATGCATCCAAACCTCCTATGATTAAACACAAATCTGAGTTTAAGTAGTGGAAAATTCATTCAGAAACTACATTACAGGTGTAGATCCTTACTACTGGATATCTATTTGCAAAGGCCCCTACATTCCACTGTCTCTAAATGCTGATTAAGCTGCTCAGTACAAAACTGCAAGAATTCCCATTGAGGATCCAAACTTAACTCTTGATGATGAAGAATATAAGAAAATCAAGATTGATCTTAGAGCTTATTCCATCCTTACACAAGCACTGAAAATGGATGTTCTGAAAAGATTAGAAAAATATGGAACAGTTAAGGGTGTCTGGGATGCTCTACAGATTATGTGTGAGGGAAGCAGTGAAGTTACAGAAATTAACAAAGACAAGTTGATAAATCAGTATGAGACATTTCATCATACCAAAGGAGAGTCTATCTCCAGACAGCTTCACAGATTTGTGCAACTTGTAAATGACCTTGAAATTATAAGGGTCACTTATAAGGAGAAGGAACTAAACAATTAAATGCTGCACAACTTGCCTGAAAGCTGTAAGCAGAATGTTACAATGTTGAAGAATACTCTTGATTTGGAGAGTACTAGCTTGGACATCATGATTGCAAAAATTGAGGCTCTTGAACTTGATGAAAGGAGCAGAAATCTGAGTGGATCTCAAGTCATTGAGTCTTACAAGTTTCCATCTGAAACTCATTCTGTTGAAAATGCCTTTGTTACTGAAGAAGAAGACTTTCTGTCATCAAGAAATCAAACAAGAACAACAGGATTTTGTGCTGCTCCACAATCTCAAAAACAACCATCTTCTGCCCAACCCCTGTATCTCTTAACAACATGCATGATGAGCAAAAATCTAAAGAACAAAAGGCAACTTA
Organism: Flaveria sonorensis; assembly: GCA_025506505.1. Classification (NCBI taxonomy): domain Eukaryota; kingdom Viridiplantae; phylum Streptophyta; class Magnoliopsida; order Asterales; family Asteraceae; genus Flaveria; species Flaveria sonorensis. Next base: position 1,811 of record JACCIY010001500.1, on the reverse strand, counting down.
CAATGCCTTTGTTGCTAGCTTTGAAGCCTACCTTAGAGGGAGACTCACATCAGCTCATCTGATTCAAGAAGATCTAGAAGAAATAGATCCTGATGATGTTGAAGAAATGGATTTGCAATGGCAGATGGCCATGATTGCTATGAGAGCAAATAAATTCTTTCGAAAAGGGAAGAAACTGAGTCTCAATGAGAATACAAAGCTGGGCTATGACAAATCCAAAGTTAAGTGTTTTAACTATGGATTGAGTGGTCATTTCTCTCGGGAATGTAACTCTCCCAAGAGAAGCAACAACAATTTTCAAAGACCCTCACATGGCCAGCATGCTTCTAAACACAACACCAACTTTCAGCCAAGCAACTCTTATTCACACACAACAACAAAATCAGCAACAACCAATTCAGCAACAACAAAATCAGCAACAGCCAATTCAGCAAAGACAACCTCTGCTGACTCATCAATCTCAAGGAAGTAATCAACAAACTTCAAATGCACTTGTCATCAGACAGGATGGAGTTTGTGATTGGAGCGTGTATGCTGAGGAAGTTCAACCACAGTTTCAGAATCATGCACTTATGGCACATATAATGATGGACTAACTCCAATGCCATCTGAGGTAAAATCCAATTTATGTTCTGAAAAATGTGTTCTATAAGTACAGGGGTACAGAGAACACAATCACAATTGGCTAATAAAATAAGAGAAGAAAAGGTGAAATCAAAGATGTTAAAACAAGAAATGAGAATTTATGAAGTTAAAATCAAATCTCTATTGTCTGACATGGAAACACTCCATGGTGAAAAGTACACACTTGTGGCTGAAAATGAGAGGTTAACTGAATTGTTGACCAAATCAAAAGCTGAGCAATCAACTACTGAAATGAAACTTGAAAAGTTTCAGCTCTTATCTGTCAAGCTGCAAGAGTTACTTGTGTCTCAAAAGGGGGCTAAAGATATGACTGGGATAGGCTACAAAACTTGTCCTCCTCCATATAATGATAACTACACTGTTATGCCTGAGTCACTTACTCAATCTGATACAAAAGAATCTAAAATATTGAAACTAAATCAATGATTCTCAAACAACAAATCCTCAAAACAAACCAGGTGTTTACATTGAAACTGATGAGGATAAAATCAGATTGGGTCATCCTATCAAAATCAAGGAGTGCTCAGACAAGCCTGTGGTTATCAAGAAACCAAAGAGCCCAGTAAGCTATTGTGCTTTTGTAAAATTTGTTCCACAAAATTTTAAATTGAAGCACAATGCTGAATGCTCAGTGAAACCATCTGCTGAAAGCAGATCTGATTATGAGATCAATCTTCTTAAAATTCAAGCAATCAGACAGGGTTTCATTGAACTTCAAGGATAAAACCAAAGTTCCCGTAGTACCAAAGGAAAAAACCATTTTTGTTCAAAAATCTAAAGTGAAATATGATTCACCATCTTCATCAAATATCAAACTAGGAAGTGGGTTTGATATCTTCAACAAAGAACAGGTAGAACAATTCGATAGGGAATAAGGGAATACAGAAAGAAGCATCATCAGTCCACAAAAACAAAGCAAGTCAGAATTGTGAAACAATCTGTTGGCACTCTAAAGACTGATATGACTTCTGTTTCAAAATTAAAGGACAATCAAATGTATCGTGAATTCTTGATGCTTAAAAAGTAGTTTAATAAAATTTACTGAATTAACCTAAATTCTAGACTCTCGTAATACTCTAGATCATTAAGACACACTAAACTACTAACCGGCAGGTGTACCGATCGACTCTAGTATAGCTAAAGTAAGTCCGGATATCGAACCCACG
>JACCIY010000362.1:20000-106628 GCA_025506505.1 Flaveria sonorensis | reverse complement strand
ATCTTTTTCCAGAACTTAGTCATATAAGCTCTCTTAGACAAAAAATGTTTTCACATGGTATAAACTAGTTTCTAGGATCCATTTCCATATCCACAAGGATACTGAACTAGACAAATAATGTAGAGAGGCATTCCTTCTACAAAATATGTCATGTTGTGCCTCTATTAAGGCTGGAGATAGTTCTACCCATTGGGTGTATAAATCTTTAAATCTTTTAGATTCATTAGTAAAAATATCAATAGATGGACGTATGACTGCCACCATTGATTAAACCATATTGGGATTTCTGATTCATAATTTGTATGACAAAATTTTATAAACATGAGTGTTTATGATTAGGGTTTTCATATAAGAATGCCCTTTGAAAAGCTTTAATATAATCTCAATAGTTATATTAATGGAGTTTTTGTTTCAGGGTTAAATTTCCCTGTCTTTTAGGGGTGATGTCCCCTAAGTTTCACAGATAAATCTATTTAATAATGATTTACTAAAGCTATAAGCTTTATTATTCCCAGTATAATGGGTATTTCACAGGATTCGCTTTAATATTTCTTCATAATATATTCGAGACTTATATGTCTCTTTGGGATAGTATCCCTGATCAAAATATCTCTTGACTATGAGCCAAAGTGATCTTTCTATTTTGATCTTTATGATCTAAAAGAAGTATGATCTTTATTGGGTGTATTAGCGCATCCTTTATCCTCACTTTCATTTATGAGGGTTTTAGCATATGATGCTACTTCTTCTGGGTTATGTCCTTGAGAAGCTTTAAAGGCTAGAAATTCTTTACTGTATCTTCATCAAGTATATTTGATGAAGTTGATGCATTCATTGATGAATTGTTAAAATATATAAGCTTTTTGTTACCCATTTGATAGATAACTCTGCCCTGTTCCTCTCCCCTATAAGAGGAAGATCTTCCACGACATCTTCCCTTTCTCAGGGATCATTCCTGAAAACATTTATCCACAAGAAAGTATTATTCTTTATATCTTAGATCCTTAGTTGTTTATTTAAGGATCTTATTCGATATCAATCTTTATAGCATAATCTTTACTTTGTCTGATAAGAATGGAATTTTTTTAATTCTTAAATATTATTCAATTCTATTAATTCGATTTGGATATCATCCATTTTTCATTCAATTGAATATTGCTATCCTCAAGGTTCTTTTGAAGGACTCATTGATTCAAATATTACCTAGTAAGAAATCAGAAAGACTATTATCAGTCCCCTTTTTATAAATTATTTCAAAATCAAAAGTGCACGATGAGATTGCCATCTGACAAAACATCTGTTTAGAAACACCATGTTTAAAATCTTTGTTAAACATGTAGTTAGCTGCATTACAGTCAGTTTTAATTACAAACTTCTTGTTGAATAAATCATCTTGAAATTTTAAAACACATTTGACTATTGAAAGAATTTCTTTTGCAATAGTTGTATAATTCTTTTGACTTTCATTCCATTTTCCAGAATGAAACCTAACAAGATATTCTTGTTTATTAATTGGAGAGATTGTTTTTAATATACCTCCGTACCCTATATCTGAGGCATCAGTTTCAACAAATTTTTCCCATTCTGGGTTTGCAATCATTAAGCAGGGAAGGATTTGAACATTTTGCTTATCTTGAACTGCTTTAGTATGATCGATAGACCATGGCTTAGGATTTTCTTTAGCCTACGTATAGTAAAGCAGTGTCTTCTGCTAGTTTTATAATAAGGAAGAATGTAATTTAAACTTCCAAGAAATCTTGTATTTGAGTTTTATTTAGAATGTCAAGGAAATTTAGATGTAAATTCGATACTTCTATTATTGGAATTATATTTCCTTGGTTAATATAGGACTAAAAATCTGACTTTAGTTGAAAAAGCGAATCTTTGGTCTAGATATGACTAAACCATTTTTTAAGATTATATTTTTAATATATCTAGATGTTAATATGAGTTTCAATATCTTTGAAAATACAAGGAATCATCTATATAGACAATAATAAATTCGCTATAGGGATATTAAATATGTCATTCATAATATTTGAAATTCTGAAGGGGCATTAACCAAATGCATAATATTCCATTCGTATTGCCCAATAGGTACTGTAAAAGCTGTTTTGTACCTATCTTTCTTTCAATTTGAATCTGCCAATATCCTGATTTTAAATCAAATTTGGAAAAACATTTGACTCGTATAACTTAGCTAATAAACTTTTTTTATTAGGTATAGCATACCTAATTCCATTTTAATACTTTATTAAGAGGTTTATAGGAATAAACTAACCTTGGTGTACCTCTTTTTGTCAGAATGTTTATTACATAAAAAGTTGTACATGACCATGGAGATTTTGAACTTCTTATTAAATTCTTGTTTAAAAGAGATTTTATTTCCTGTTTACATAATTCATGTATTCTGAATTCATTTGACAAGGACGTAACTGGTTGGAATTTGGCTTTCATTGAAGTTTTCTTCATAAGGGAGTGAAACAATATGTCTCTTCCTATCCCAGAACGCATTAGGATGATCATTGCATATTTGTAAGCTGAATTGATGTTCGATTAATTTAATCTTTTTTTGTAATTTTGGATTATTTAATTTCTCTTGAATGTCTTCTTGTAAAAATTTAATTTGATTTATGTTTGCTTTCAGCAATTCATCTTTTAAATTACTTAATGTTTTTGTTATTGAATTAGAAATGAATTTAAAAACAATTTTTTTTCCTTCATATGTACCAGTTATTCCAGTACGATCTACGTTTTTTAATGGAAAGATTTTATTAAAGAAAGGGCTTCCAAGTATAACTTGGTTTCCAAGATATTTTACGAGTACAAAGCTTGTATTAATACAGGTATTATCCTGGCAAATAAAAGCTTGAGGAATTTTATAATTTACTTCTAATTTTCCTTTTCCAGCATGGCTGAGAGTATGTGTAGTCTTATAGTAATATTTCCTAGGAATTAATCCTTCCTGTATACAATTTAAATCTGCACCACTATCAAATGAGGCAATTACTTCTAATAAGAAATCATTTTCTATTAGTAGTTTAATTTTCACATGCCATTTTGAGAAGATAAATTTCTTATATTCTTCAGATATAATTCTGATTCTTCTATTTGTTGTATAAGAATTTATCTTTTCTAGAAATATTATTCTATGGTCTAATTCTTTATTATTTGTTGTAAAATCTTTATTTCTGATTTATAATTATCAATTTCTCTTTTAATTATTGTATATCAACACGTTTTTATCTTTATTTCTTTGATTTAATTGAATTTTTAATTCAGTCAGAGAAAATGGTTTTTGATCTTTAAAATTTAAACAAGAAGGACCTTCTTCTTGTTTTCCTATTATGAAGAGATTATTTCTCTTAATCTGTGGATCATCACCACTTTTAATAATTCTATTATTTCACTTGTTAACACATTTATTTCCATATTTTGAAATATGAAATTATTGATAATATTATCTTCTTCTTCTGAAGTATTATTACATCAATGTTTTTGCAACAGTTTTCTTCTTCAGAGGAAGAGTATAGACTTTCATTATCAAAATATTTAAATCTCATTAGAAGATTGATCAGATTCGAATGATTCTAATAATTTTTTATATTTAATTTTTAATTCTTTCTTCTAGCTTATTAAGCTTTTTCTAACCCATAAGTTTTTGCTCTGTGACTATTTTCCATATTTTTACAAATCATTTCGACTTATTGTCTTAGACGAAGGTTTATGTTCTTCGTATTTTTGAATTCTTTTATTTTTCTATCTTTCCTTTTCCTTTTCTTTTCTGATATTGGTAGGGATTTGATTTCTAATCTTTTTAGTATTACTTGAGGTTTCTCCTATGCAAAGTTGACTACAGAATTCACCTAATGTTTCTTTTCATTTAGAGAATGTTTCTTAATTTGCTGTTTTAGTTTAATTTCATTACATAAATTTAAACCTTCTTGATACAAGTTCCTATTAACTTGTCGTATGTATAATCATCATAATTTATACTTATTCCTCCTTTTCTGAGGTTATTCCTAACTCTTTCTGCAAATAAATAAGGGAGGCCATCTACGAATTTTGACTTCCAGTGTGAGCTATTAGACTCAGGGAGTTCCATTACTCTACTTAGGAAAGTATCCTTATACCACCTAAGAGATGTTAGGGTTCTACACTTAAGATTTTGTAGAAGAGTCCTAATATTCTCTGAATTATCAGACCATCTGCCTGTAAAAATCTCTATAATGTTAACTATCAAAGTAGACTGAGTTGTTTTTAACAACACCATTATCCTCCTTTGTACTATTAAGGATTTCTTCTCTATCTGAATCTGATAAATAATTATCCCACAAACCTTAAAGTTGGCCTGTAAAATCTGATATAATCATTTGAGCTAGTGCTTAGTCGTATTTTTTATTTTTGACAAATAGTGCTATACATAAGCATCCTATGGACAGTTTATAATCTATCCTTCTGTTTGACCATCTATGTTCCATTCATAGATTATTTTTCACTATACGAATTATTACTAGGTATTCCTGTTCTTATATAGAACATCCTGTGGAGTTGGCCTAGGATAGTAATACTTCTCTAAGTTGGTTATTAGCAAACTTAGATAATTTCATAATCTCATCATAAATTTTTTGCTATAATCTTCTTCTTTTAGACTATCTTCAAAATCTGTTAACGTATTTGTTTTTAGATTTTTTAAAATAAATTGAATCATTAATGTTTGCATTAAATTTTCTTCAGATTTCATTTTAAAATTTGTTACCTTAGGAGGTAATTGAATGTTCAGAGTAGCAATATATTCTTTTCTTTTAACTGGTCATTTATTATGACACTTTGTTTTTCTTTAATATGGCATAAAATTTTATCCATCTTTTTTGAAATATCTTGGAGTTGTTCTCCAATTATTATTAAATAAATATTTGAATAATTTTATTGTTTTATTAACCCATTTATATGAGAAATCGTTATTTGTAAGGTTTCACCTTCCAATAATTTTGAAAAGCTTGATTAATTTTTTCTCTTTATTTTTCTATTTTAAACCATGAGTAGGAGGAAAGACATTAGAAACTTATTTCCATTAATATTAAATTTCTTTCTATAACCGAAATAATACTATTAGTATATTTTTCAATAAACCATGGAACAAAAGTATAATTTCTTGTTTTTCATTTAATTCTTTTAATATTCTTCTCTAAAAAATTTTTTATCTGTTTTTTCAAAAATTTTGAAAAACCATATTCCAAATAATTCTCATTTAGGTTGGAGAAATCATTAGAGATTTATTCTCTTACGGTTTATCCCGGAGTAAAATCTAATTTTCTTTTGGATTCATAATTTATACAAAATTTATTTCTGATTCGGTAGTTCCGGATCTATTCTAACTCTCGAACTATATTATCGAGTTTTTTTAATTCATCTATTTTCTTTTAGGAAATTATTTCCTAATTCTAGATGTTGATGCCCTAGAAGGACTTCTAACTGTGTAATCTACAGGAGAAATTAATAGTGTGATGACACGATTTTGACAAAAAAGGGTTCATATTTTATTTTATTATTTTCAAATTGTATTTGTACCGACCCTTCTTTGTTTGTGAAATATTTATTGAATATTATCTACATTGTTGAGATGAGCTTACTTTATCTAATACCCAATTTTCTGGAAAATTAAATTCTTCTCATTTAATTCTTCTTCTAGTAGTAATATTAGCTTTATTAAAATTAGTTTCTATCAGAATAGTTTCATTTAAAGGTTTATCTACCATTTTACAATGAGGATTAAGTGTATACAAAGGTTTATAATAAATCCTATAACAGATACATATTACCTCTGATCCTGATATATAATTGTAGCCATGTGTTTTAACATTCAAAGTTAAACCATCTAAAATATTGACATCAGACAATGATAATTGTAAATTAGGATAAACATTAAAATAAACTGGGTCATCAGCCAGACTAGATTGAACAATTCCCATTAGGGATTGTTTCCAATTTAAGTTTCTAGCATCTCTAAGAGCTGCTATAAAACTTTCTGATAAATCTTCTAAAGTTAAAGGCTTAAATACAATTTGCACAAGACCTATATGAATAAATTTATATTCTTTTTTATATTTTTGTAAATCTCTTTTTTGATAATAATTTTATTATCATTTCATCTTTGTTTAAGGAACATGTTTCCTTTGTTGTTTTAACAACTTGTTTTAATCCTAATTTTTCAAAAGTTCCTAATTTATATATTAGCTTATAATCAATTTTTGGAATAGTCCATTTATTTAATAAATCTAAATTATGAGGAATATCATATTCTTTCTCCATACTGTTTTTAACAGTATCATCAAATTTCAAAATATTCATATTTGAATATCAGATCTAAGTGTTGAAACATTCACACATACATCAAACACTATTACCATGGCTCTGATACCATAAGAGGCAGGACCTTTTATGGGAAAATAGGGAAAAACCATAAAACTTAGACAAGGCTAAAGAGGTTAAGAGAAACGATGGAACGTGTGGTGATTTACACAGCCATTGTCCAGGATGTTAATATGTGATCAGTACAGGTCAGACCCAAAACGCCCCACGCCTTCTTGGCTTTATCGCTTAAACGTGTAATAATAATAATAATAATAATAATAATAATATAATAATAATAATAATAATAATAATAATAATAATAATAATAAACAATAACAATAACAATAACAATAACAATAACAATAACAATAACAATAACAACAATAACACTAATAATAACAGCAATAATAACAGTAATAATACAGTAATAATAACACTAATAATAACACTAATAGTAACACTAATAGTAAGAGTAATAGTAAGAGTATAGTAAGAGTAACAATAGTAAGAGTAACAATAGTAGTAATAGTAACAATAATAGTAATAGTAACAATAATAGTAATAGTAACAATATAGTAATAGTAACAATATAGTAATAATAATAACAATAGTAATAATAATAATAATAATAATAATATTAATAATAATAATAATAATAATAATAATAATAACAATAATAATAATAATAACAATAATAATAATAATAACAATATAGTAATAGTAATAGTAATAGAGTAATAATAATAGTAATAATAATAGTAATAGTAATATAGACTTTCATTTTCTAAAATATTTAAGTCTTCATTAGAAGATTGATCAGATTCAGTAATAATAATAATAATAATAATAATAATAATTATAATAATAATAATAATAATAATAATAATCTAATAATAATATAATAATAATAATAATAATAATAATATAATAATAATAATAATATAATAATAATAATAATAATAATAATAATAATAATAAAATAATAATAATATAATAATAATAATAATATAATATAATAATAATAATAATAATAATAATAAAATATAATAATAATAATAATACTAAATAATTAATAATAAATAATAATAATAATAATAATATAATACTAAATAATAATAATAATAATAATAAAATAATAATAATATAATAATATAATAATAATAATAATAATAATAATAATAATAATAATAATAATAATAATAATAAAATAATAATAATAATAATAATAATAATAATAATAATAATAATAATAATAATATATAATAATAATAATAATAATAATAATAATAATAATAATAATAATAATAATAATAATAATATATAATAATAATAAAAAATAATAATAATAATAATAATAATAATAAAATAATAATAATAATATAATAATAATAATAATAATAATAATAATAATATAATAATAATAATAATAATAATAATAGTAATAATAATAAATAATAATAATAATAATAATAATAATAATAATAATAATAATATAATAATATATAATAATAATAATAATAATAATAATAATAATAATAATAATAATAATAATAATAATAATAAATAATAATAATAATAATAATAATAATAAAATAATAATAATAATAATATAATAATAATAATAATAATAATAATAATAATAATGTGTGTGTGTGTGTGTGTGTCGGGATGCATATATACACATGTATATATGAAGAAGAAAGAAAAGAGGGGAATGATGAAAGGATATGTTTCTGCAAATTGAATGAGCAAAAGACAAATTATATATCTTCTTTAAGAAGGTTTGCATAAATATTAAAGTTAAAAATAATGAATAATTTATGAAAATAATGCAAGTCTTCATCGTTAAGTAGTGTGAAGTCGACAAAAGAGAAAGATAAATAGATTTTAAAGCATAAAATAAATCAGAGAGAAATACAACCAAATAGAAAGGAGAAAATATAATAACAGGGTGTAACTATAGTTGCATTAACTAGTTTGTTGGTGGCGTTAATCGCGGGTGTGATTGACGAGTGGGGATCTCAAGTCTCGTATAAAATTATCATTTGGTTCTATAATGTTAATACACGGCTCATAACTAAATCATTTTACTTGTTTAATTATATGTTATATTTCTTAATTTGTTATAAGTTTGTATATAGTTTGTGGAGATGAAACATGTTCGTGTGTTCATTTATTATGAATATGTATGATTATTATGGAGATGATTATGGGATACGGGTTTAAATATATAAATTTGTGATTGTGCAAAGGATGTCTAATTAAAATATATGTAAGGATTTCTGATATTGAAATTTCAAGTGGTTCTAGTATAAAAATCTTAAGGGGTTCAGGTATTGAACTTAAAGAGTAGTTAAAAATTCTCAATGGTTAAAAAAATAAACCCATAAGAATTCAAGTGTTGAATTCTTAAAAAATAATCAGGATTAAATAAAAAGGATTTTGGGCACTAAATCCCAATAAAAAATATATTTTTTTTAAATAAAAAGGTGTACTTACTTAGTGAAAACTAATAAAAAGATATTTTAAATATTATCAGAAAAAAACACCCTTAGATGGTTAAAGCTTCGTGGATGTGACTCGACGGATAACGAAACCTACTCTCGTATTTTGAAGTTTGTAGAATAATATTTATCGTAAAACGAACATGTATTTCTGCAATACTTGTAAATGTTTTGAAATGATACGTCACTATGTGTGACAAATTTTGATGTGACTGGTACTTAACTCTGATATGAATTGTGAAAGTATTTTTATGATATATATGGATCAAATGTTAACCCTCTATTATTATAATAACCATGTTAACTTTTGAATATCAGTCCAAATCTTTATTTTTATTTTTTTGAATAATATCATTACACATATATAAATATGTTCTTTTATGTATATGTGTGAATGCATAAGCGTAAAAGTTACTTATGCATGTCGAAACTTTTTTACAATTGTGAATTTACACATATACATAAAGTGAATGACGTTGTATATGTATAATGATGTTATTCCAATAAAAAATAATGATTTTGAATGATTTTGAATTTATATATATTATGTGTATTAGTAGGTTATGATTTGAAGTCAGCATGATTTTTTTGAACAAAACTTGATCTTTCCTACAAGCTTGAAGGTAATCGCATGATCTCTATTTATTTGCATAAATCTGGAACATTAGTATCATCGTGATTAAAGATAGGTTAATATATGGTGATGCATGAACAATAGATTATCTAATTGCTTATTAATACTGTTTCAAGTGGATAATGATAAGGTTTTGCATAACTGCTTGCATTAGAATAGTTAAGCTAGCGTCTTTTTTTCAACCAATGAAACGTCTTTTTTACAAACGCAAATGTCACCTTTTTGTTGATCAATCATACATATTGCTAATTAGGTTCACATATTTTACAAAAGGTTGCATGTCTTCAAATGATTTTTACATTGATTTCAAGTTGCAAAACATGCCCGATCATCAACATGCATCATCGATTCCTAGTGGCGGATCTTCCACCTACTCACTATATTATTGAACTTGTATTTTAAAACTTATCTTAAAATGACTTTACACATATATAAATATAACTTTTACACATATGTAAAAGAGAATTTACATAAGTGTAAAAGTGACTAACTCATGTGTTAAACAACCAAAAAAAGTAAGTTCTAAGTTTATTTCTTTAATAACTTTATTATTTATAAACTATAAATGATGGTAACATTATTTAGGGTATGTTATAAACTATGATAACATACTTTAGGGTATGTTATAAAAAAGGTAAGTTTTACTTTTATTTCTATGACAACTTTATTTGTATAAAATAATATTTATATAAAACTTATTATTTATATGACATTATTTGGCTCTTGTTTATAAAACTAATTATGATTATATAAATTTGTATTATTAAAACTTATTTTTAAAATGACTTTACACATGTTTAAAAGTGACTTTACACATTGTAAATATGGATTTACATATGTGTAAATATGGATTTACACATGTGTAAATTTAAATTACACATATGAAATATCTAGAAAATAATATATTATAATTTTATATAATAAGAAGAAAGAATTAAATCAATAAAAAATATATATATGTATGCTTAACGTGATGCATGTATATATGTATGTACTATAAATAATTTTATAATAGTCTGTACAAAAGGATATAAAGAAAAATAATAATATAATAATTATAAACATACTAGTCAAATCAATGCCATCAAAAACAAAAAGAGTAAACTAAAAATAAAAAAGAATATCATGAGATTAAATATTTTAACTAGTTTATATTCTTTTGACGATACCTTGCTCTTAATCCATTGATCTAAAGGTTTTGAAACTCCTCCTCAAACTTAAAAGCATAGGCTTCAACGGACATCGTCTTCTTTATGCCAATCAAAAACTGTATATGACTTTACAAAAAGGTCTTAGAACCATAATCTGAGAACTACAGAACCATCAATTTTAAAAAACAATCTTTCTCATCCCAACCACACAACCATTTCCATCTTAGTTTGTTTTTCACTCTAATAGTAACGAGTTAACAAAAAAAACATAAACTTAATATACATATATGCTACTTTTATTACAAAACCATTAGTTAAAAAAATGGGTTAAGGTTGTTGGCCTCATTCCGACAACTGTTGGAAGGTTTAAGAATCAAATGTAATAGAAACATTAGATGAAACTTAAAACTAAATTACTTACTAATAAAAGCAGCTAATTCATTTAGTCCACATGGTTTGAGCCTTTGTTATTATGTCATAAGCGTTTGGTTCAAAACCCTTCTCAAGTTTGTTGGTAGAAGATGGGTTGGAGGAGATTAGTGATGATATATATATATATATATATATATATAATATATATATATATATATATATATATATATATATATATATATATATATAGATAGATATAGAGAGAGAGAGAGAAAAAAAGTTTACGGTACAAAGTTGAAAAATCATGCGAAGTGTGCGAAGTAATTTCAACCATTGATTTAGGAGATGGACGGTTCAGATTAAAAATAAAATAATCAAGCATGGAATGATGACTGGAGAGGTAAAATCGGAAATAGCCTAAAATTATTGACTTTTTTAAAACTCCCTCAGTTTTTTTAAATGTATATAACTTTTTCATACGACCTTTTTTTAAAAAAAAAATTACACCATTAAATCGAACATTTATTCTCTTTAATTTGAGTATAGTATTGCTATACTTTTTTTTTATAAAAATCATCACTTTTTTTAAAAAAACTTTTATGTGCTGTACGTATAACTTGCGTGATTATTCACTACGTAATTATGAACATAACTTGTGTAATTATCATATAACTTGCGTAATTATAAATATAACTTGCGTGATTATTTTTATAACGTGAGTAATTTTTCTTTGCGTAATAATAAATATAATTTGCATAATAATATATATAACTTGGGTAATTATGTACCTTTTATGCGTAATTGTAGTGCGAACGAAACTACCCCTCCGTCAAAAAACACGTGTCACACTCTGATAACTTTGTACGCTTCGCACAAGTCTGAAGGTAATCGCATGATCTCTATTTATTTGAATAAATCTGGTACATTAGTATCATCGTGACTAAAGATAGGTTAATATATTGTGATGCATGAACAATAGATTATCTAATTGCTTATTAGTATTGTTTCAAGTAGTTAATGATGAGGTTTTGCATAATTGCTTGCATTAGAATAGTTAAGCTGGCATCTTTTTTTTCAACCAATGAAATGTCTTTTTTTTTTTTTTATAAACGCAAATGTCACCTTTTTTTTTTATCAATCATACATATTGCTAATTAGGTTCACATATCTTTTTCCTATTTAACCTAGGATTTGGGTTTATTTATCTTTTTTTTTTTTCTGTTTGACCCATTTCATCCAACCGTGATGAAAGCACAACCTAATAAAGTGGGAAATCATAATATATATGTAAATCTACTAATTTCTAGCTAAAAAGCAACCAGTCGAAGGTTGTCTTCATATTTTTAATCTTCTTAGTTACTTTACTAAAGAGAAGTGTTGGTGGATTAATCCAACCAGTCACCCAACATGCTCACTTTCTCACCAGTAAACAGCATTACTTGATTGTCTTTTAATTAAATGTTAATTTGGATGATTAAACAACTTAAGTTTTGGAGGTGGCCAAAAACACATATATAGAAGCCTGTTTCTATGGCCTAATTATGAGTTATGACTTGTATAATTAATATACTAGAAATCAATATTGATATTCAATTGTATTTAATTTTGTATTCTCATCATTTGAAATACAATGCAGAAACTTGAAAGAATTGAACTTGAGTTGGGTACACTCACTAGGATTTGGGCCTGACATTTATTCAATGTTGACTTCATTGACTTGAATTATACCATTACTAGATTCCTTAAGAGTTAAGATCACTAATTTCATATGTAGGTAGTCATTGGTTTTTTCTTAAATTTGTTAAATAAACTCACAGGTTTATATTTTATACCATATGGCCAACCTGGGGCCGCAACTCACGCATCTAGCAAACAAACTTCATATCGATACCAAGTTATAAAAAAAAGGTTAGCATTGTCTGTTACTAAATTATTACGAGTTCTTGAAACAAGGTAACACATAGGTATACCAGTAAACAAGGTAGAACTGTAAAATTACAGTTCACACAACTTTTAGAAGATATTGAAAGGCAAAATAAGGACCATATATGTTAAGAATGAAAGGTTAAACATCATACATAGAACATACTGCCAAAGATCCTACTAATATATACCTGAAATCCATCTTTCCCTAGCAACCAATCATCATGCGTAAATGGTGACTCTGCTACATAGGCTAAGGCAATACTAAGCACACTCATAATGACAGTCTTGTGTTATGTTTGGAAAAGAAAAATATGATTTTAGAAAAGCAGGTAACAACCTGATATTCCATTCCAAACACACCACAAGACCATCACTAGAGTACCAAATAGGCAAAAATAGGTTGCTTGGTGCAAATACCAGTAGAATGTAAAAGAATTTGTAAAGGTTTGCTGAGAGACGCGTTGGAACCATGATTAAACCAACAGTTTTGGTTTAGCCAAGTGATTAACCTATGCAATCAGTTTCTTTTCGGACTTGACTACCCTTTAACCGACCGGACTGAACCAAACCGACATGGGTGTTCTAGCTTTGAACCTGCATATATACATGATTTTCCAGCCTTGGAACCATGATTACGAGCCAACAGACCAGAGAACAGAGCTGCAAAACCGCTCTATAATACCATGGAATATGCAAACCCTTTCATTAACTGACTGTGACCAAAACCGAACCATAACCACCGCTTAACCAAGTCACCGTTAACTGACCATCTGTTATTGGTTTCGGAAGGGATTCTTGATCAACCGAATGATTGGTTTTGGTGGCATTGGAGGGGTAAAACCGACCCAAAACCAATTCTGCCACCCCTACATGTCACCCTGGTTCTGCAAAGCAAGAGAGAAAAGGAAATTAAAATACATATTGAACAAAATTAGATGATAGAATCCATGGTTATAGTCACAAATAAAAAGACAAGAATGATAAAATAGTAGAATAACATGCATAATCATGTGGTAAAGGAGATAGGCAACAATCTAAAATTCAGCATAGAGCTTAACGGTTCAATTTCAATTCTGCATTTCCAAAATCCAAACAAGTAATCCTTAAAAAGATTTGACTGCCTTTGTTGGTTCAGGCCCAGACCAAACACACAAAACAGAAGGTTTTTACTGCTTTGGTTTGCATACAGACAAACAGAAGAAGAGAAAAATTTTGCTCTCAACACTTAAAACTTTATTAAACAAAAAAGCAACATAAATAGGACCCATGACATGCAACGTAAACTACCAAGAACCAACTAAGCAACATAAATGTGTCTTGATATACCAATATGCACTAAATTTTATTATATCTAAAGAACTACATAAAACACAACAGCAGCCCTTTCTGTCGTTTGTATACAAAAGAGACTAGGATCAAATTTGTCATAAAGTAGTGTTATATTACCATCAATATCTTTATAGAAAATGTTTCAACTGACAAAAACTAAGTTACCAGAGATGAAGTTATAGAAGGACAAAATAAGGACGATAATGGAAGGTTAAACATCATAAATAGAACATAGTTGCCAAAGATCACACCAAGAATCTAAGCTATATACCTGAAAGCCATCTATCCCTAGCAACCAATCCTGCGAAAATGGTAGGCGTCCTGGAAGTTGCAGCAGAAATGGTGGATCTGCTACATAAACGAAGTCATCATAAGCACAATCATAATAAGCAGTTAGGTAGACAGTATACACCCTCTAAAAAAGTGGCACCATCTCAACAGAAAACACCACATGTGCACCTTATTAAGCATCAGTGATCAATCAAAGATTCTGCAGAAGGATGGACTCACCCATGTGGACTGTAGTTATGGCCTTGATAGTGGTTGTGGTGTCAATTTTCAAATTCTTAATGCCCTGTGCTTCTGAATAACAATAGAATAAGGAGAAAAGGTTATATAAGAAACAAAACAATATGAATAATAGAAGGAAAGAATGTAATGAACAAACTTAGTCACTTTTGTGGCAAAAACATATAGAAAAAAGGGAACAAGTACCAACTTGCATACATGGAAACCAGTTATCAGGTGAAGTATACCAATAAAGAATGTGTAATCGTAAACTTACGGGTAACGGACTCCGAGCAAAAAATATTTGTTTTTGACCAAATCAGCTACCTGATAAAAATAAGTTTTAGCCTTATTTATGATAATAAACTCTTAAGAAACAAGCTACTTTGTGTAAGGCTCAAAACAAGGTGGATTTTTTAACAACTAAAACCACCCATCTACCTTTACAATTAAGAGCAAATTATCAAGAAAAGTAAATTAATTAAAATACCAATTACCAATTTGCACTTAATAATTTCATTATATCTATAGAACTACATAAAACACAATGACAGCCCTTTCTGTTGTTTGTGTATAAAAGTTAGACCAGGATCATATTTGTCATGAATAATGTTATAAATGAAGTCATCATAAGCACACTCATAATAGCAGTCTTGTGTCATGTTTGGAATAGAAAACTAGATTTCTAGAAAACCAAGTGACAACCTGATACTCCATTCCAAACACACCCCAAGACCATCACTAGGGTACCAACTATGAAATATACGTAGGCTGTTTGGTACAAACTTCAGTAGAATGTACAGGATTTTACAAGGGGATGCTGACAGCCTGACAGAGACATGCACGTAAGGCGGTCATTGTGTCAATTTCTTAATCCTTGGCACCCTCGTTCTAAAAAACAAATAAAATAGAATACAAAATAATTATAGAACAAAAACAGATGATAGAATCCATGATTTATTCACAAAGGAAAACATAAAAGTGATATAATAGTAGAATAACATGCATAATCATGTGGTAGAGAGATACAAGACAATCTATAATTCAGCATAAAGCTTAACGATTCAATTTAAGTTCTTGTTTCCGAGAATGTAAAAAGATTTGATTGGGTTTACGGATCAGAGGGGTATAGGATGCATCATTATGGAAAAATGAGGTAAAAGTTCTAAGCACAATAAATTGTATGAAAATAGATGTTACTTGACAAAAAATAAAGAGTAAATCAACTGGTCATTTAAAGAAACAATCTGGATGAATTGCACCGATTAAGCAGCACTAGTCTATTGATTATTAACTTTCAGATTTGAAGTTAGCAACTCAAACCACATTCTTTAACCATACACATCATCAGCAAAAACCTGATACAAATAAGCATTCAGGTATACACCCTCTAAAGAGTGGCACCATCTCAACAGAAAAACACCAATGCGCACCATGTTAAGCATCAGTGATCAATCAAAGATTATGCAGAAGGATGGACTCACACAAGTGGAGTGTAGTTATGGCCTTGATAGTGGTTGTGGTGTCAATTTTCAAATTCTTAATGCCCCGTGCCTCTAAACTACAATAGGATAAAGAAGAATGGTTATATAAGAAACCAAACAATATGAATAATAGAAGGAAAGAATGTAACATACAAAACTTAGTCACTTTTTTGGCACGAATATATGGAAAAAAGAAAACAGGTATCAATTTGCATACATGGAAACTAGTTATCAGATGAGATGATGAGTAAAATCCTGAATTCCAAAATGATCATTGAGATATTGTCTAAACAGTCAAAAAATATAGCGCTCTGACATCATATATAGCCCAATTCAAGACTCAAGGCAACGTACAAGATCTCATGTCAAGATCTTACAAGGGGTCCATAATTTACAACCACAACCAAGGAGAATGAACGGATCTTAAAATATCCACAACTCAAAGAAAATCTAATAACTATACGAAATTAAAGATCCACAAGAAATAAAAAAAAAACTAAAAAGAGCACCAAATAGCCCAAATTGGGGAACACAGTAGATCGTGTCTAAACTCTAAAGCGTATACACGCATCATCAAAGAGAAGATTTAGCATAACTTCCCACTTTAACTCCCAAATCAACAGCAACTGAAGTAAATCAACAAAATCAAATGTAACATTATACGCCCTAGAACAGTAGATAGATCCAAACAACAGAACTCACAGTGTGAAGTAAGTGGCCTAGTGAAAGAACCAGAAAAACAAAACATCATCCACATAACCTATAAGTAACTCACGATTGTAACTTAATAAGTCAATTAGAAGAAACAATCTCAAACACCTTATTTTCCTCGTAAACATCATATTGTTAAATATTATAAAATAATTTTTTAATTTTTTAAATTTTAAAAAATTAAAAATTAATAAAAAAACATTCTCAAACATCCACGTAACTTGTGAAGAGGAGGAAGGGGGATTGTCATTGTAAATTTGTGTGGGGTTGCGTTTAGCTCCATTGAATTTCGGATTTTCACTGTGGAGTTTAGTGAGGAATAAGAGTGAAATATAAATAAGTCAAAATTTGATTTTATTCTCTTAGGTTTAATAAAATAACTATTTTTTGTCGACAAATTAAAAAATATCATTTACCTTTAAATATTTCATTAATCGTTTTAATTTTATATCAAAAGTTTTATCAATTGTTTCAATTTAAATTCAAAATATTTATTAATTTAAATTTAAGTTGAAACAACTTACAAAAACTTTTAAAGGTAACTTTAGGTTTTTAATCTTTCGTTAAATTTTAGGGAGCAAAATTGAAATTAACTTTATAAATAATTATACATGTAGTCCTTGTGGTTTGATGAATCTAACAGGTTTGAGTATTATTTTTTTAAGTAATAGGTTTAAGACATGTGATTTTAGCTTTGTAACAAGTTTGGGGTTTAAGGCTAACGTCAATCAATTATATATTAATTTTGTGTTGAATGGCCAAAATACGGTTATATACTTACAGGGGTCACTTATGTGATTAACTTCATTTCAAGGGATCACTTTTGTAATAAAAAAAAATACATTTTGTGCTATTCGGTAAAGACGGACCCCACTTCGCCATCTTCGTCTTCGTGTTATTTCGATCTTCGTTTGTCTTCGGAAAACCTAAACGGAGATTACAAAAACAAAATCCAACAAGCATGCCTTCCGTGTTAATTAACATCTTCAATAGATGTGTCGTGTATTTGCTATTATAAAAAAAATAAAAAAAATTATTGGGTTTGAGTCCCGTTCAAAGCAAAAATATTCTATGTTGAGTCTGGGTGTTTATTCAGTTGTGGATTTCCTCCTAAGGGGGTTAAAAGTACAGTCCTGACTGAGAACCGGATAAATAAAACCGATTAAGATAACACATGTTATCTGAAACATGGTTATGTAGTTGTTTTTAAAAATTACAGAACAAATATATATTTACTATAATGCTATTGTAACTTTAATTGTATTTTTTTTTTTTTTTGTGATGTGACCCGACCTAAACGGAATATTCCAACATGATGTGGAGATACATTTCTAGAACAAGAAAAAACTAAACCTGAAGGAATAAATATTTAGATCCGCCCTAGTGTGGCAGGAGACTCACGCTCAGTAGAGCGGTGTACACCGCCACGCCATGGATCGGTAATGATGCGGCTATTACAATTTAAAAATAAAAATAAAAGCTTTTTAACCGTTTATTGATTTTATTCAAAAAATAACAAGTCACTTTTTTAACCAGTAAATACAAAAACAGTTAAACTCACTTCATACATCATACTCTTCTCCATTCTCTATGCTTTTCAAAAAATACCTTTCAAAAAGTACCAATAAGAAGCTGTCGTCTTCATCCTCTTGAGAGCGTGGAGCGAACAAATACAAGAAACCGAGTGCTCAACCTCACATAATTCTTAATCTAAGTTATTTTTTTTGCTCACGTTTTTTTTCATCATCAATCTCAACATTAAACCCCATACTATCAATTGTTTTCACCCATGAATCAGACTTAAACTCAAATTATTGCTTTGTATTTCGAGGTAACAAGTTCAAGTGTGGTGCGGCTTATTCTCTGAGTTTCTTTAACGTTTTGTCTTATTTTGTAGTTTATGTGGGACTTTGTTTGTGTCCCGGTTTTTGGCGCGTTTATGTTTTGAGGTTTATTTGATTTTTGGCTTCTTTTTTATATTCATGTAATTTTTTAGAGAAAAAGATTTTGCAGTTTATGAAAAAATCATTTTCTCCTTATTACAAGAGTGTGTAATGTGTTAGTGTGTGATTATCTTGGTCGTCGGTATTCTTCGTAAATCAACGACAATTAAAAAAATTGTTCCTGATATCTTTTGTGAATCAACATGTTCAATTGTTATTTTTTTACTTTCGACTACATCAAACGTGAGGAAAAATATAAGGTAATTATATGTACATCAAATTACGAACCGATTCGGCCCTTGATCAATCACCGGATAGGAATTTGTTTTTTTCTTTCAATTGTATGATATACTGTTACATTTTGGTCGATTAACCATTCATAAAGCCTTTCCATATACGGAAAAAAGCTCTCCCAAATTATTGAAAATTCTCCCATTCACCACACTGAACTTCACAGAGATGAGCGAAGACGTGAAGAGGCCTCCCTCCGGCGTCACATCTCCGGCGAACGATCGGAAAACCACCGCATCGCCGCCGTCAACCTCCACCTCCGGCAGCAAAAAAGTCGTGATCAAAAGCGCCGATATGAAAGAAGAAATGCAAAATGAAGCTGTAAACATCGCCATTTCGGTAATCAATCCGCCTTCATCTGTTTAATATGAATTATGTTTGTTCCGAGGCTTGAATCCGTGATCTCACGGTTCATTTCTGTTTAATTACTTCAGTTTTGTGAAATTCTGTTGAATCGGAGTCGGTTGAGTTTTTACAGGCGTTTGAGAGTAGTAGTGTGGAGAAGGATGTTGCGGAGCAGATTAAGAAGCAGTTTGATAGGAATCACGGTCCTACTTGGCACTGTATCGTCGGCAAAAACTTCGGTAATTGCTTGTTTCGTTAGGAACTTAGGATTCATGATTCGATTTCTAAATGAACTCACAGTTTTATCGGATTTTGAGTGACTTTTATGGGTCTAACATGATAATTTTGTGTTAATCGGATTGATTGCTTGAGTTACTGTGATTTTGGATGTGTTATCAGTGAATGTTGGTGATAGTAGTTTGAATTTGATTTAGCTGTGTAGATCTACTGATTCAGGCTTGAATCAGTGAATTGAAAGCTTTGATTCTGGTGGACTTTAGGAGTGTATGAATGTTGGTGCAAAATTAGGGTATGGTGTATGTGATTAAGTTCTGATTATCTGGAAAAAAATAAATGTATACTAGTCAAACTGAAGCTAAAACTAGTTGTCTAGTACTCTAGTCATATACAATCTTGCTCAAATTGTAGGTTATTTTAGTCTTAACCTACAATTAACATGGCAAATACTTGTCAAATCCTAGGTTTTAGAAGGCGCGCTTAAAAAGTGTGCTATGCGCTCAGGCGCTCCTTTTAAAACAAAGTCAAATCAGTTGTGGTTTTCTTTGCATCGATATAGATTTTGTCTGATCATTCTTAGTCAGGGCTTGAGCCGAACTTGTTTTGATTTACCTGGCCCGACAGCACGTTCAGCTAGGCTTTAACCAAGCTAAACCATACCACCTGATAGTTATGCCTTAGAGTTGGTTTTAGTTTATATAGTTTCCAGTATCCAGTGCTCAAATGTTGGTGTTTTCAGTGGAGCATATCCACGATCACTTCTCTTTCTATCAAATGTAACTCCTTGAAGATTCATGTGCACTTAAATTTGAAGTTTTTTACTTAAATCAATCTTGAGTAAGCAGGGCTAATTGGGTACGAAGAGTATAGGTTCCATATACAGAAATTTGTTTAGTCTTGCAATTGTGAATGATGTGGTGGTGCTGCATTCAACAGTTACTGCTTACTGATTAATAAACCAATCACAAAAGTCCTAATACCTATCACAACTATTTTAAAAATAGCGCTTGTGGGAAGAGTGGAAAACCAACAAGAGGATAATACAAACATGTTCTAGGAGACTTGGACTGATATGTAAATACTGTGATGTGTGTGTGTGACAGACAATGCAGAGAGGATAAATGGGAGGCTTATTGTTATGTTCTGAGCCAATATGAGAAAAAACAAAATTTTGGCTGTAGGCCCAAAGTAAACTGGTAACCTAGAAAATTTCTTCCATTGTCTGAAGAAATGATTCATTGAAATAATGTCACCATTGATATCGAGACACCTCACAAATGTTTGGAGTTCCTTTAAGCAATCCTTATATCTTGTTTGTCTAGATCTTCTCTCTGTTTTTTGGCGCCTCTAATGGGTTACAAACAAAGTTTGAAACATTCATAGACCAAGTAATTTCGATTGAGCTTGTGAATTTGTGATAGAACCTTTATATAAGAATTAAGATCAAATGATTTGTTATTATTTTTAATCTTAAAGTTATGTTGTGAGCCCATATAAGACCAAAGGTGAAGGGGGTTTTGTCGATTTCTTTATATGCACTAGAAAGAGAACCACACGATCATGCTAAAACCTTCCCGTTCATATGGTATGGTAAATTGTATTTAGGGATTGTGTACTCATGTTTAGAAAACTGTTGTTTACTCATCACTTACACTTTAACTGTTCATACCTGATTCTCGGGTATGTGCACGCGTGAGTATTGGCTTATAATAAAATTAAATCTTTTTCGGTTTGGGGATTGTGTCCTTAATCCTAAGATTTGAAGAGATTAACATATATAATTAACACATGTAAACTAACAGCAACATAACTTACGTGTGGTTCCATTTTGCAGGGTCTTATGTAACTCATGAGACAAACCACTTTGTGTATTTCTATTTGGAATCAAAGGCAGTGTTGCTGTTCAAATCTGGTTGACC
The DNA here is from genome assembly GCA_025506505.1 of Flaveria sonorensis. Classification (NCBI taxonomy): domain Eukaryota; kingdom Viridiplantae; phylum Streptophyta; class Magnoliopsida; order Asterales; family Asteraceae; genus Flaveria; species Flaveria sonorensis. The sequence continues at coordinate 84,921 of JACCIY010000362.1, read as the reverse complement.
CTGCCTGCTTACTGCTACATTGCATATGTATGTATTCAACTTAACACTTGAAGATGAATATGCTTGTGATATTGTATATCAAACTATTATTGTGTTTGAACGATTTTACAATAATACCCTTCATCCTCTTCTACTTTTCTAATGAGCCTGTTTGATCTGAGTAACAACTAAAAACTTAAATTCTGAATAATCAAATTTGGACACGTTTTATAGGTTGTATACTTTTGGTCATAAAGTATTATAATTTTTTTTATTATAATTGTACAGAAGTTTTATAAATAACTCTTTCTAATTTAAAAGTTGTAGTCGTTCGCTTAGATACATTTGTTAGATAATTCGTTAGGTGATAAAACATTCTGTGTTACGTTTAAATCGAATTTCCAAAATCACAACCATTATTCAACTTAATTGATGATGCATTCGACTAATCTACATTTCTTTCTTTCTTGAACGTTGTGTTCTCGAGTTTCATTTAAGGAGATAAATGAAAGGAAATGAATGGAAAGTGAAAAATTATTATGTTCCTGAGTTTTTCTGAGTTTTAATTAAGAAGGGAAATGAAAGGGAAAAAAAAACTTTATGTTCCTGAGTTTTTTAAAGGAAGAAAATGAAAAGAAATGAAAGAAAAATTTTCAATAATTTTCCCATCTAACTTTCCTTTCAAAATGGAAGGAAATGGAAAGAAATGAAATGAAACACATAAAATTTATATTTTCTTTTCATTTTCTTCGAACTCTAGAACACGAAAATTTAAAATGTTTTTTCTTTCTCTCCTTAATTTTTTTTCTCTCGCTAGTTTCCTTTCACTTCTTTTCTTTTCTTTTCTTTCGTTTATTAAACTCGGGAACACAGCGGAAGACGTATGTGATCTACTTATAAAAATGTGTGATTAAACCTAGTACTCAGGCGACGTTGGTCGTCAATTTGGGTCGACTGAAAATTAAAATTAAACATAAGAATTGTCAAGTGTTATCAGGGCCGGCTCAACTATTTTGGGGGCCCTAAGCAAAGTTAAAAATTTATGGGATACTTTTTTTCCCTTGTGAACTACATAATCGTACTTTCTATTTAACATGAGCATATGTTGGTTCGGGTTATGTTTATTTCTAACCGTTCAAATTAAAAATAACCTAAAAGGAATCATGATCAACTGGATGAAAATTTTGCCATGTGTATTTGTATTGCACAAAGCTTCTATATCATAAAAATCAGGAGCAGTAATACATGATTATGGCAAATTATGCAAGCATGCAACATCAAGGTAGCAAGCGTAATAACTAAGAACAATGGCCTAATCATAAAGAGATTAAGAGTAATAGACAAACCTGGGATAAGAAGCCATTAACTAAGACCATGGGAGTTGAACTACCAACCAAATGATGTATTAATGCTAAATGTTCATATCACTAGTTTCATATGTTTTTAATGTTTGATTACCATGTGATGCATCTCCAATCATCTTGTAGTTGCCTCTGTGTTTTGCAAATCAAACACAGTTCATGACAATAAGGAAATGGTTTATTACTCAACCCGTGACATTTAAATGATCGTATAGTACCATAATGTATACATATAAGCAATTAAGCATATATTAAATAAATAAGAACGAATGAAATGAATGATTTTCAAGTTGTGTACTCACTTCTGCATAATCAATGATTCATCTTCCTTTATAGTCCATTTTTGCTTTTAAGTTAACAATCCACCACTCCTAACAAATTATAAATAACATCACTATAATCATTTGATGTTTTAGTGGATTGCACAGTTATTGGTTACATTCAAGAATAAATTTGCAGACATGGTATACCTATAGACACACACATGGTAAACAATAAATATATTTCCTTGGTGTTATCTTACAGCCATCAACATTTTTTAAAACCAATGTTCCTAAAGAAAGTGATATCCAACATCCCTATCATTTAATTAGAAGAAGCAACAAGAGACATACATATAATACAGTATCGTAGAAAACTTTTGGTTTATAAGCTGCATGTGAAAGATTATCCCTAACACAATTAAAAATAAACAGACAATTTACATCTCAAATCCCTAAAAGCTATAACAGAACACAAATCAAATTCTAATATACAAAGATCAACAAAAAGAAAACAAAAAACCACTACCAAGCAATTATAATATGAGAAACTGTAAAAACCTAGTCTTTATGGATTATAATATCAAGTGAAAAGCAAAAACTCAATTTATGCGAGAAGTACAAGGATGCGAGAACTCCAAGATGATTGATGAAGAACTTATCGCGCGAGAACTTAGAGTTGCCGCGCGAGAACTTGATGATCTCGCGCGAGAACATTTAGACAATATATATAGATGTTTTTCCTTTGTGTTTCACAATATTTATTCATTTTGTAAAAGTGCTCTGAGGGTGAGAGAGCACAAAGTTGTGTGATAGGCCGCCCGAGGGGAGCTCACCTCGGGTGGATTGAGCTTAAACGATGTATACTCCTTTGGTATTGTAATCATTTGATTAATAATATTCGATTGAGTTTGTTTAATATTCGTTGATATCACACACGCATACATTCGTCTTAATTTGATTATCAAGTACAACAAAATATGAAATCGATCGTGATCAGGACTTTACATTTGGTATCAGAGCAAGGTGTTGCTTTTGATACACGGATTTTCATTCCGCAATCATCCGTATTAAGACGTTAAACACGAAGATTGAAGACCTGAAGGTTATGGTCAGATATGACTCGATTTCGATGGTAAAATGGACGAAATCGAAGGTGAACACACATGAAATCGACTTTGTTACTTGCTAAAATGATGATCTGCATCAATACACTAAGTATCTTCAAGTTATGATGATGAAAATTGAAGAATTGAAATCGCAGCAGTGAATCAAACACAAAAAGTCGATTTTGGCGACGTTTTTGCACGAATAACCGCTTTTTGCAAAAACTTGGGCAGTTTTCGCATCGGTAACCGCTTCTTGTGATAACTTGGAGTTGTCGCGTGAGAACATCAAGTTCCGCGCGAGAACAACTACCTAGTTCATGTGCGAAAACTTCATCAAGCGAAACTTCAACATTCGCGCTAAAACTTTAACTATCAACTTGATTTTTGCGAAAACTTTGCAAATGCAAGAACATTGTCTAGATGCGAAAACTTGTTAGTTTGTGAAGGTTTAAAACAAGTGTTCAGCCCAAATCTAGAGGATGCCGGATGATTTGAAGTTTGGTACTTAAACAGGGGTTTTGTGATGTTTGAACAAGTTCAAGATTCTATATTTATAACATTTGATTCGGGTCGTTCGTGAACTGAAACTTGACAATGGGGCTTATCTTATCTTACTGATGGGGATAATGATCGAACCGGGTTAATTAAGTGAAGAATCAAGATTGTTTGGTATTCTTGCTCTGAAAATATGGACTTATTACATCTTATATAGGGGGAAGAATACTTTAGATGATCTAGTTCGTCATCACAGAATCTTGTCACCGGATTGAAGAATCAGGTTCTTCAGGAATCCAAAATGGAAGTTGGACCTCTCTGTCATATGCCTAATACGTCTTAAGTCGTAAGTAATCATGGTTGATTCAGACGTGATATCCTTTATGAAGCTATATATTAGGAGGGGGTTACAGCTGAGGGGGAAGACTAAAGTGAAAGATACACAAGGATCAGATAATTCATAAAGATGCGTTACTGAAGTCAAACATAACTTGATATCATAATCATAGAGGGAAATTGTAAGGACCTAGTCTTTACGGATTACAATATCAAATGAAAAGCAAAAACTCAATTCATGCGAGAAGTACAAGGATGCGAGAACTCCAAGATGATTGATGAAGAACTTATCGCGCGAGTACTTGCAGTTGCCGCGCGAGAACTTGATAATCTCGTGCGAGAACATCTAGACAATATATATAAATGTTTTTCCTTTGTGTTTCACAATGTGTGTTCATTTTTTAAAAGTGCTCTGAGGGTGAGAGAGCACAAAGTTGTGTGATAAGCCGCCCGAGGGGAGCTCACCTCGGGTGGATAGAGCTTAAACGACGTATACTCCTTTAGTATTGTAATCATTTGATTAATAATATTCGATTGAGTTTGTTTAATGTTCGTTGATATCACGCACTCACACATCCGTCTTAATTTGATTATCAAGTGCAACAAAATGTGAAATCGATCGTGATCAGGACTTTACAGAAACCAAGGGGCACTAGAAAAACCAGGCCTAACAATTCAAGTAGGCAAAAGCACAATAGAATTTCTATGCACTAACACAACATAAATAGGATATTCAAATTGAACTGAGAGCAGAATACATGAAGCACACCATAATGCTCAATCAGAGCACTAGTGAGTTGAGTACAGAAATCGATCAGGAAGAGCAATCAGAGTTCAATCGTCGTTATTGCTACCCTAGGTCGAGCATTCAAGCTATCAACAATAACAATTTTCGATTTCTGTCATGAGCGAATATTGAGAAGTTGGAATCCTGAAATTAGCGAGCGCCGCCCTTCAATTTCATTTCTTCATACATACATTCTGGATGGACAGTCCGTTCTGAACAAATGCATGGCCCAGTAAAAACCCAACTTATAATATATATGATTTTTTTAAAAATGAGGGCCCTAAGATTTTGGGGGCCCCAAACCCTAACTTCACTCATTTAGCCCATTGGACCGACTCTGAGTGTTATCAAGAAATATTAAACTAATAATCTAAAATAGTAATATGATTGATGTTTATGGTCTACTTCGCTTGTTTTAATAAAAATTCCAGCTCGTACGTTAAAGAGACAACCCTAGTCGATTTTATCGCTTTAAACGAATCTAAAAAATAATAATGAGATTGATGTCTATCGGTTTGAAACGATTTTCATTATTTAATTTGTTATTTTGTATTAAATATTTAAAGTGATTACGATGCTTTATAAATCTATACTATATATAAAGCATATGGGAGGGGTATTTTAAGATACCATAAAATTAAGAACACTTACTATATTCAATGCATAGGATACAATCAGTTTTAAGGGTAAAATAGTATTTATAATATTATTTACAAATTAACTCTTACAATTAGTTACATAATAACCTTACACTTACTAACACTTGCATAAAATTTTATATTATCTACCTATAAACAAAAAAAAAACTTAATATATTTTAAAATTTTCAGCTATATCTTTTAATCTGTCACATTTAAAAACATTTTGAGACTACAACTTAACCTGTGTTTTTTTAAACGTTTTGGTGTAAACTTTTTGCTGAACAGATCTATAATTTGTGAAGTACAATAAGTTAATGCATATATGTACAAGTGTTATGCAGAACCTATTTATTTGGTGTTTTAAATTTTAACTTAGAAAAAACATAATAAACTTTAGTAAAACTACTACAAGAATAACAAAATATTGAATGCACGTGCCGGATGTAAAATGACACCCCGCTGCATTGCGCGGGCATCCTTCTAGTATAATACATATATACATAATTGGGTATTTCAAAAATAATAAATAAGTAAAGGCTAAGTGGCCGATTTTGTTTACATGACTCATTTCAAGTCCTAAACCCTTGTTGGACTGATAAAATCCTTAAACTGTCAAAATCAAACATAGGGTGAACCACACAAGTTTTAAATAGGCCGAATCAATTGACTTAATTTAGTTTTTGAGGTTTAGTCGGTTTTAACGATTTATAAATACTCCTAGTATGTTGGTTAAGGTTATATCTCATAATGAAAGAGAAAAAAAATTGATTACCAATTTACATGACTTATATTCAAATGATGTTAAAAAAACCTATAAAATCCAAGTTATTTAAATTACACATTATAAGGATGAACAGAGTCGTCCCCTGGGAGAAGCTCTATCGGCTTAATCTGTCACTAAATAGTCACACAGTCTTTACCGATTGTCCCTCCTTCCTCACTTATAGGGATGACAATAGGGTGGGTTTGGGACGTGTATAGATAATCCCAACCCAATACTCTGTTAGAAAGTGTGTTCCATACCTGACCCAAAACCCGTCGGGTATGTATCGAATATTTACCCGTCGGGTATCGGGCATAACCTTGGGTAATCGGGTAAATCCATTTGTTTCATGAATAATACTCGTTGGGTATGCCCATCGTGTATCTTTTCAACATTTCAGCCAAATCTCTTTGTCGATATCTCTTTCGACTAAATCTATTTGCTAATGTTCCGCTAACTCTCTTCTGATACCAGCTAGGGTTCGAAGAAGAATTAAAAGTCTAATTGTCGAAGTATTTGAGTACAATATTGACCGAAAGAGATGAATAATAGAATTAAAGAACTTGAATATAATATAATATGCTTAAAATAACTAAAAATAAATATACTACATTTAACATAACAAAAGAAAAACCAAAAATTATTTTGGGTATATAATTAAGCAAACGGGTATAGTTAATAGGGTAAACTGGACCGGTAAATGGTATATCATATAATCTTATACCCATCCCAAACCCACGGAATTTATAAAAAAATCCCATACCAGGTCACATACCCACTTACCCGACATCAAACCCATACCAAATGTCTCGGGTTTCGAGTATTTTCGTCGGGTTCAGTAGTTCGGATTTGATTCCATCCCTGCTCCGTGCTCACTCACATCTAATCACCTAATGTCGTTATATTCGGCCCAATCTATTTGGGCTCAAATTCAGCTGTTAATAGGCCGTTTCTTTCACTGGCCCGTAAGAAATGAAGAATCCAATTAACGAAAGGGTCATCTTTTTGCTGTTTTTGTTGTTCTTCTGTTGGAGTTTTGGTACCAATTACCGCCATTAGAGTTCCAAACACTGTTCATGAAGCTTTTAGTCGATACCTTATTGACGGAGAACGGGAGAATCACTCTCGAATTTTACAGTGTCGAAAATCAAGTTTATTTGTAGCCACGTGACATGACAACCGATTGAGATGATATTGATTTTAACAGTTCCAGATACGTTTGCACAATCGCTTAAGGTACAATTTGTTATTAACTTGTTATGATCTGTCAATTCCAGAAAGTAGCATACTCGAGTAGAGTTTCACATGATCGATGTTTCTTATCAGAAGAAGAAATTGCAATTTCCTTTAATTTTATGTTTTCAGATAAACTATGATTAGATCGAAAAAATTATTAATCTCAGTGATGAACAAGTTCAGACCGCATAAACCCTCACGGTTCATGTAGGAAATGATGAAAGCAACAAGTATACTGATTCCAAATTCAGTTATCTACTTGTTCATCGTTGAAAGGAACATATATTTCAGTAGGTTCTATTTATGAATACAGGTAATCACACCTGCATCCACTCACTTCTCAGTTATATGGAATTTTTATGTGTTCAAGATTGTTATTTATGAGCTCAATAATCATTATCAAGAGGTCTGAATAGTTGAGACATAAATTTATGAAGAGATGAAGCAGAATAGGAATTATAAACACCAACTGACATCATAGTAGGAATTCAATTCTACACATTTCATTGTCAACCTACTTTGCTAAATAGACCAGGGAGTAATGATCTTCTACCTGTTTATAGACCACCCTTGTATGTCACTACACAATATTAAAACCAACACCTGTATTTCTCTGGTCACAATTTTTTTTTATTGTTTAGTTGAGTTAGTTGCTTTTGATGTAGGCTTACGGGGTTCTGTTATTATTAATAGACAAAAATATTGAATCTTTTATCGCTTTTCTGTAACACTAAAGTTCGTGTTGTTATGTTTATTTGTAGTTAGTGTTAAATACTGAAAGGAGAGACATGGGTAGGAAGGATTAGACATTAGTACAAACCATATGTTGTGTGACTAGAGAAATATTAGAACAGATTTCATTATCTGTACATACATGTATATTAACTAAATAAACTCAATTTCTTGCTCGCATTCCATAATATGATCTTCGTATGTGCATTCACTTCTTCTGTCCAGCAACTATCTTGCATTTGATGCTTCTTTCTCCCAACCCGTCCTGTGTATTTCACAGTCGAGATCGATAATAGACATGACACCTGTGCTGCTAAAAGCCAGATCGATAATAGACATGACACCTGTGCTGCTAAAAGCCCATAACACACGTTATAACTAGATAAATGTAATTCCTTGCTCACATTCCATAATTTGGTCTTCATATGTGCATTCACTGCTTATTCCAACTAACTGTCTTGCATCTGATGCTTCTTTCTCCCAATCTGTCCTGTATATCACAGTCAAGATCGATAGTAGACATGCCAATTGTGCCGCTAAAAGCCCATAACACAACCCCAAAAAACCTAATTTCCACACAAAAGCTGATAATATAGCTACAGGTGTACCCACTAAGTAAAACGAGCACAAGTTAATTCTTGCACCAATAGACGGCCTTGCACTTCCACGAAGAACCCCAGAGCATGTGGTTTGTGGGCAATTTGCCAGCTCACATATTCCAATTATGGGTAAAGCAGCCATTGTTAACTCTAGAACTTCACTATCATTAGTGAACACTTTACCCCATGCTTCTCTTCCAAATGTAATCCCAAACAACCCAAAAACCGACGTTAAAAGTGCCAGCCCAATTCCCACTAGTGTTGCCAGATGGGCCCGGCCCGGTTCTCCTGCCCCGAGTTCGTTTCCTACGCGGGTTGATATCGACATGCTAAGTGCTGATGGCAATGTGTACATTAAAGAGGTTGTTTGGATTACTATAGCTGATGTAGCTAAAGCAATGTACGGTTTATGAAGATAACCAGCTAAAAGTGTCATTAATTCATACCACCACCATTCTGAACAGACTGCTAAACAGCTAGAAATTGCAAGCCGAAGTAGCACGCCCCACCCCTCACCTAGTGTTTCTGGTTTAGAGATTGGTTCAGATTTGTGGGTATGAGTGAAAAACATGTAGACAATAATGAAAACCGATGTACTCAGGTTGGTGATAATTGTTGACAGCGCAACCCCTTGAAGACCAAGGTTAAGGGTGAAGGCTAAAATGCTGGTGATTGGAAAATGTATAAGTGTTGATAATACACTACACCACATTAATGGCCATGTTTTTCCATTGCTTCTTAAAAATATACGTAAAGGGTTTAGAATGCAATAAACAATAAGATCAGGAACTGCATATCTACAATATAAACTAGCGATGTGTATAATCTCGGGGTCTTGGTGTAACTTAAGCATGATTGGCTCAAGGTTAACCCATAGAATCGCAATGGGTAGTGATGCAAATAATAACATAATAATGGTTCGTTGTAGGGATAGGTTAACCATGTGTTTGTTTTTTGAACCAAAAGCTTGGCTGCAAAGTGGCTCCATCCCCATAGCTAAACCTGATAGAACCGAGTATCCGGTTATGTTTGTGAACCCAATGGCTAGTGCACCACCGGCTAGCTCAAGTCTTCCTAGCCTTCCCATGCATGCAACTGAAATCATATTTTTCAGATAACTCACCAACCCCATGGTGAAGAGTGGAAACCCTATGGCTGTTATCATCTTCATTTCCTCCATTACCTACATGAATTTATAAGATGTTTAAGAATCTGTCTTTAAAACGATATTAATTTAAGGTTGCTTACCATGGGAACTATGAGATTGATTTTAGTGTAATCTGGCATGATTTGCTTGCATATGATTGAAATATAGGATTTGACACAAGAATTTGGTGTCTTCATGCATATAATATATTATAATCTAGAGATATACACATAAAAGTGTAGGGCGAGAGATAGAGGACAGATGCAGAGTTGTCTGTCTTTATGAAGGATTTGGCACAGTTTTATAGTAGTGAAGGTGGTGGGGATACCTTCAGATGTCAAAAGAAAAGGAGACATACTTCAGAAGCTAAGAATGTATTTAGGTCATAGTAAAGTTAATGAAGTTTACATCAACACATAACACATGATATATGCATGTACACATACTTATTACCGCATCATCTTTAAAAAACGTGTTATGTTGGTCTCTTACTGGATGCAAGATGTGACGAACTTTAATCTGAGAGCATGAACAGTGTGAAGCTTATCATTGTATATATCGTGTTTTTTATAATAAGGACCACTATAGAAGTTGCATTTATCAATGAAACATTTCACATTTTCCTGTTCGGAGTAGTAATCAGACAATTTTCACTACGTTCTCTATGAGATTCTGTTACTAGATTGACATCCTTAGTTAAAAAAGACACCTATTTATAATATCACATGGTATGAAAATGTATACATGTTCATAATTATAACATGCTTATTTAGTTTGTTGATGATACAATCTGTGCTTTGTTTACTTGACCAGTTTATTCTCATATAACTAATTGTCTTACATATTTTAAATGCTATTTGGCTGTATCTTTATCTTTAACTATGTGTGTGACTATGTGCACATGAGTAGGTTACAATCACCCAAAAGGTATTATGTTATCTCAACATAAAATCTGTAACTACACTTGAATGAAAAACCATGCATGTGGATTTGGTTGGAACCTATGACCAATCAATTGCCATCAATCAAACTTATCATCACTTTCAATAACTCTCGTGTAGAAAATTGATTGTTGCTTACTTTATCCAAATGATGGAGGTTTTTTTTCTTCATTTCTTAAGGAAAGAGATGGAGGAGATATTATACCATCTAATTATATCCCATCTTAACAACTCTCATAATATAGTTGGTTAGACAAAACCCAACCATATTTCTAGATCTCATACTTTTTATGGCTTTTTGGTCTCGAAGTTTTTAGGCATTTCAAGAATTTGAGTCTTGTTTAATACTCCAAAAAATGATTATATGGAAAGTTGATACCCTTCATGTTCTGAAAGCGGAATATATACCAACCACTAATTGAGATTTAGAAATCTTTCACTCACTTAAACCACACAACTTGCATCTACCACCCCACATGTTATTGTCCTTTCATATTATATTTTTTGTATTAGCAAAAACTATTTTGGGTACAAGATCATGTGGTAAAATGATGATCTTGGGTGTATTTATGGGCTAACATGACTATTAACCAAAAACCAAATGTAGAGATTGGGTGTTATGTTGGTCAACATTATCTGTTTTACCTTAATAAACTTAAGATGTGCTAGTACATCCCTAGAACAACCATTGTTAATGGAGATATTCTTTTATACTAGATGTTTCATTTTAATTCCGTACATTTCTCATCATAATGCTCAATTTTTTAGAATGTCCTATGAGAGTTGAAACATTTCTGTTTTTGGAAACTTCTCGACATTATTCTTTATGTCGTTGATTTGGTCTACAAGATTAGCTTATACATGTGTTTTTGAAAAATTCTTAACTTCAAGATTAGCTTATTAATATTCAAACTTGTCTAAAAACCGAGTATCAAATCAAATGTTGCAATTTCATGATACCTTCTAATCTAGGTTTATATCAATGTCAAGTGAAGTGCTTAAACCACTCACATTCACCTTGGCTGTTCCCTTTCACAAATTTAAGAAAAACCATGAAATTGTTATTTAATGAAGACCAATGAATTTGCTTTGAATTGGAAACTACCCTGAATCAATTGTGACAATAAATTGTAGATGTTAGGCAGGACCTTACAGTTATTGTGTGCATTAATTTTCCCATTCTATAGTGTAAGTATTATATTTGACATGTTATATTTTAGTTCTTAAAGATGCACAGCAAGTATCATTGTGTCCTAATTTCTTATCTGTAATTGTATTTGTATTAAAGATCTCTGTATTTTCTGGAAAAAAATGAATTTACACATACAAAAAGCATATAGCGAAGGACGTGTCTCCACGTGATGTTCTGGCGTTTGTTACCGCCATAACAAGTATGAGCTGAAGTCAAATAGTCCTTAACCCGGGGGACACTAATGATCAATGAACAACTGCAGGTGATCCCACATTTAAAAAATAAATTATTATATTTTGGTGAAAAGAAATGGGATATTTTAAAAGTTAGTTAGGTATGTGAATTGTGACCCCCTCTCATCTTTGCTCTACAAGTTACACACATGCATATAGGGACCAGGATGAAACATTATTTGATAGGGTGTGGGGGATAGAGAAAAATGATCACCCACCCCACCACACACACAAACACACACACACACACAACTCCATTTGTTGCACAACAATACTAAAGTTATTGAATCTAAAACTAGCAGTTCCTGTACCTGAGAATTGTTTTTTCATGGTGATCTAAATAGGATGAATGTGACTGCTGAGTTTCATGAATCCGTGAATTGCTCTTCGCCTTTTTCTTTCTGTATATCAATGGTATATGATATTCACATCCCCTCTTGTGATTTCAAAACTTTAGTGAATTCGGTTACTGTGTGCGTGTGAGTGGTCAAGTATCTTGTTGTTAGACTTACCAGGCATCTCACAAGTGTACTTTGAGGATATGTATGTGCTTAATGCATCCCCAACTGTACTTTATACTTATTCTTGATTATGCAATGTACTACCATGATCTCATGTCAATATGTCATTATTATTCACATCCATGCATATGCAGGTAGGCTGGAAAAGACCTGACTCGTCTGAGAAGCGATACAGGTACAATTAGATATATGTGTAAATTGTACTTTATGTTAGCTTATATTAGGAATTAATAAAAGGGAAATATCATAGATTTTAGTTTATGTTTTCCAATTGGTTGAATTTCTTGCTATTTCGTATGATGGGGTCACAGTGACCCCATCAATAGAGGTGATCTGTATACTATCAAATTACTTCACGCACCATAGGGATTGGGTGTGTTGTTGTACCTTGCGGTAGTGTATAGATGACCTCCCATCACCATTCCATCAATTTTTTTTTTTAATTCTTGAGGATAATTTAATTCTACCATTTTGATAACAAGGTGTGATCTGTAATTCCTATCATGGCATGTGATTTGAAAAGATGGAAATGACGGTTCATAGAGTGCTAAACTTGGTGAAACGTACTTTTGAAAACTTATGGATGAGGAGTTTGATAGCGAATATGAAACACAAACGCCATGTGGCTTATCACATCACACTTTGATGTTCCTCCTAACTGTTTGGAACTCCGCGGAATCTTAGAAGATGACTTCATTATACTTACTAATTACACTTACTACTGTCACTGTTGTAAATCTAACTTCTTTTTGTAGTGTCAAGTAACCAAAGCTAGTGCATCTAAGTTATGACGAGATGAATTGTGTAGTTCTAACTTTTAAACTTTGCAGAAACTGAAACGCTCGACCTTGATTTGGACACGAGAATTGTTGTAAGAAGTTATAAGTCATTTCGGACAAGCGGGTCATTTATGATGAAGACGAGGGTTTAAAAGAATGATTGATTGGGAGTTCTTGCAAAGTGGAACTATAGCCATAGTAAAATGTTGAGTTGAAGTCATTAGTGGGGTTGAGGGTGTTGTTTGTCTTAAAATCGATTATCTATACTATATTGTAATATATTTGAGGTTTTGTTTCTCATTGCATCGCGCGCGCGCCCCTCTAGTCTTTTTAAATGAATGAGAGCATTCAGTATCTTGTACGTTAAGGTTCATTATGTTTATTCATTAGTGTTTACAAGTCCCATTTGGAGGTTTGGTGGCAATCTCTTATAAATGATTATGCTACGAAAGCTGAAAAGGATAAGAGTTCTTGGGCTGATGGAAAAACAAAAAATGGAATGTGGGCGTATAATTTTTGTACTCCTTTTTTTGAGGCAACAGCCAACAAACTCCTTTTTTTTTGAGTAATTTCCTTTTTATTTAGGAAGTTAATTTTATATTCTGTAGACAATGTAAATTTTAATTTGAGTCGACTATCACATTTAGACCTGCCCTATGAATGTGGGTTGATGTAAAGTGTGAGCATTGAATATTATTTTCAAAATTTCCTCCAAGATTCTGTTTATTTGTTTATGTCTCATTAAATGTTATATAAAACCAACCTACCTTCTAACATTTTAACAATGTCATCCCTTAGATCTTTTTTTCCAACAGTTATATCTTGACCTTTTTATAAGCGTAGTATATTTCATAAAAATGTTGTCTGCAACTACCATAGTAATGTGTTAAAATTGATTGATTCTGATTAAAATTAGCCTTTGATTAACTTTAACAAAAAAAAATCATTGAACATAGATGTAAACCAACTTACAAATTCATGGCTCGATAATAGTTTAGGCCACCGGTGAAGCCGGTTTTCTTGTATTTGCTTGTATAGTAAGTAAGATCCTCTTCAGACAACCATGTCGGCAATGTTATTACGTTACTAAGGGAGTCCTCAACTAGACTCTCGGGTAGAATAGGTGGGACGGGTTTACTGTAAGTCAAGAATTCTTTTGTAACTCTTTCGGTACCCTGTTTCGAAAATTCATCTTCGATTTCCCAAGGTTCCTAACATATGTAGATGTTTAACTATTCAAATTTTATATATAAAAATTTTATACTTGGTCTTGTGTAAAGAAAGAGACCCGAAATCTTGAAATATAATAATTTTTTCCGTACATGGCATGTAAACCATCAACAGGCATAATATTTGGATTTCTTGGACTATAAGTGACATTCATACTCACCAATGCCTTCACTTTATCAGGCCTATAAAAACATAACGCCCATGCAATAACCGTCCCCCAATCATGCCCCACCACCAACACTTCTCCTCATTCGGACCCGCCACAACATCAATAAGCGCCACCATGTCACCAACCACATGGAAGGTGGTGAACTCGAGGCATCATTTGTTGGATCTCCGTGGTGTCTCCGTAGCCACGAAGATCTGGTGCCACGACATGGTAGCCATGGGCGGCAAGGTAGAGGATCTGGTGACGCCAGGAGTACCATAGTTCCGGAAACACATGCATGAGGAGGACTGTTGGGCCATGGCCCAGCTCCTCTATGTGCATGTTTATACCATCACATCTATCATCTTGTGATTTATCTTCTTCATTTTTGTGTGTTTATTTTCCTAACACTTTTAATGAACTTGAGTTATAATTAATCTTTTGAATTATCCTCCCTTATTATATGAAAGATCTGAAATACTAACAAGTAAAGAAATATTTTTATGATTTTGACATCAAATTTCTTATAACTAAATAGCATACATTATCAACAAAGGCTTCTTGAAATTACCATCAACATATAACCAAGACAAACCAAAGCGTCGGCAACAATCCCTAGCTACATTAATTTAAATATTTATAAAGCTATGTAACAATTTTTTTGTCTAACTCAATAATAAAAAGTATTGAATTTGGTTGATCTTGAAACAAGTATTCTTAAATCTCATAATTAAACATAAATTGTTTATATAATTCTAAAATTAGTGGGACAAAAGGTGTTCTTCCAAGTTAACTTAACCCTAGTTGTTCACAAGTTATGAGTTTGACCTATTCAGAAAAGTGAACAAGGCTTCATAACTTCATTTGGTCGGGTTTTTAAACGTGAGAATCGAGATGAGTGATTAACACTCCAGGTCGAAGCCCAGGGGAGCCTACACTAACGGCCAAGTCAGTCTATCTGTCTGAATGGATGATCATAACTCATAAGTTGGACTTCAAGGGACGATTTTATTCGACTTCAAGTCCTTGTTATTTAAAAAAATTATGTAAGACAAATAGTACTAGATACAAAAAAGGAGCAATGACGCGCAAGAATGAGTACATGCAAAGACGTATAAATATATGACATATACGAACACAATACACATTAGTGCATAATGAAGGAATGTTATGGTACTCAAGATTGGGTATTAAGAACTAAATTACTAGCCTTGAAGTGTCTTCGTGTTTACATGCTAGACACATGAGGAGATCTTAGTGATTCTCTAAAACAATAACAGAGTTGGTGTCTATGCATGTTGAAACTATAATGTGGATCCATGTTAAATATAGATCTTTATCGGTCAATGTGTTGTTGCGACATCAATGTCAAAAAGTCGTTGGCCTTTTGTGTGAAGATTATGTCATCAGCCTCGTGCAAGGGTATAAAGGGTGAGCCTCATGACGATGGTGCCCCATTGATAGTCATCTAGATCAAGAAAGTTGACTATTTAGCTATGGGTATATAATGTAGGTTTTAGAATTCAAATTCATAAGGAGCTTGGATATCTTAATGAATCGTACACTATTATTATAACATACTAGAATAGTTTTATGGTTTTCTGTTCTAGAAAAAATTGCATATTAAAATCAAACCAAAGACTCTCCTCCTATAGAGGCAAACCATCACAATGATTAATTTGAAATGACATAAATTCTACGTAAAAGCGTGTTGGTTGACGGTTGTAATTGTCAAGATTTATTCAGCTATATCATCAAGAAAACCATTAAAAGAACTCCATGTTGCCACTAAGGATAATCGATCTAAGTTACCGCTAATGATTATATTTGTGCTACTTTTCACTTGTTATTTAAATCCAAATAACTTCAAGTGGCTTTTTAACGAGGTAAAATGTTTTTTTTTCACGTTAACCAGTCAATTTGACCATGTTAAGGCTCTACCCCTTGAATTTCATCGGGCACATTACCCCTTGAAACCCTCATAAGATAGGCAATGAGATTCTTGGGAGTCAAAATCAGAAGTCTTAAACGAACATGTACCCCATAACTCTTAACTCGTATCAACACATGATATATTTGACATGGGATTTTGTTTTAGACTAATGTAAAGGAGGATGTAAAACATATTTGATTCTTGTAAACACACACTAAGATAAAGTTACTTCTATTGTTAGCATATGTTTTGGATAATCATAAGGTGGGATATATCATTGTTTCTAGTCAGGGTGTAAACTAGTCAAGTTGTTTGTAAGCTACTCATAAT
The DNA here is from genome assembly GCA_025506505.1 of Flaveria sonorensis. Classification (NCBI taxonomy): domain Eukaryota; kingdom Viridiplantae; phylum Streptophyta; class Magnoliopsida; order Asterales; family Asteraceae; genus Flaveria; species Flaveria sonorensis. Next base: position 68,169 of record JACCIY010000362.1, on the reverse strand, counting down.
CAAGTTGTTAAAAGTTGGAATTAAGTAGAGGTTAGACGAGTCGAAGCTCGAGCATAAACAAGACTGAGCCCAAAGTTGAGCTTAAACAAGCCTGAAGTATATGGCAAATAGCACAAATTGATGAAGAAAACAAGTGTTATTAATGATGGACAACAAACGAAAACAAACAAGAAAGAGAACATAAACAAACTAGAAAATTATCTTGGTTGTTCGGCTCAAACAAACTTAACAGAGAACGGAGTTCTCACAGTGTGTTTAGTGGAACTCCAGGTCATATATCCTTCCCCGTATGGACCTTTCACGGTCGCTTCCTTATCGCGTATGAAGATCACCTGATACGTCAACTTTTGATTCAGTTCGCTGAACTGGAGTGTCGCATGACCAACTTCTAGATCTAGACCAATTGGTAAAGAAACATCTGTTATGGTGTAAGTTGAATTTGCTACACCAACATTAGTAACTGTCCTTGTGAAATTTTTTATGTCACCAGGTCCTAAAGTAACAGCAAAGGAAGGATAGTTCAGTTGTGCTTCTGGGATCGTTTTCGTGCACGTGACACGCTTCTGCACGATGACTCCGACTTGTTTGCTTGTGTACCCAAGCCCACACAAGTAAGGTATGTAGTCGTTGGGTTGGATGTCGAAAATCAGTCCGGGGTCATTAGCTTTTGACGGGTTCACATGTCCAGAACCGAGTGCAAAGATGTTTGCAGGGAGTTCTCGCTCGTCCTCGATGAGCTCGCCGCCGAGATTTACTTTATCCGCGGTGGTCATGATTGCAGACTTGATGGCCGCTGGAGACCAATCAGGATGTGCACTCTTTAACAATGCTGATATACCTGAAAGATGTGGGCATGACATTGAAGTGCCGGAGATCATGTTAAATGTTGCTTTTGTTTGTGTCGAGTTTTCAACCGATACAGGCCAGGCTGCGAGGATGCTAACTCCAGGACCGATGATGTCGGGCTTAACGATTCCTGGGCTTGCCAAGCTCGGTCCCCGGGATGAGAAAGAAGCCACTTCGGGAGCTGAATCTACACCGATTACAGTTCCACGGAATATGATGGTGGCAACAGGAGATGAGGTTGAATTGATGTACTTTTTGATTGAAACACCGACATCATAAGCGACGTGTGATGCAGGAAGAACGTGAGCATCGGCTTCTGTAGTATCCCCGTCTTTCAGTTCGTTTGCAAGAATCATTGCAGCCCCTCCAGCATCTTTTACCTCCTTCCCTTTGTCGATTCTCGCTATGTCGCCACCTCTGTCACACAACACTACTTTTCCTTTAACATCAATGTCTTTTAACGATCCTGCAGCGCACCATGCTGCCTTCTGACCGCCTTTCAAACCTGGGTACACGAGTGGCAAATAGTTTTGAGAAAATCTTTCGGTTGAAACAAAGATTCTCCATCAAGTAAGTCTTTGTTTCCAAGATAAACAGTTGCTCTTATGTTTCTATCAACTGTACTAGCACCAACCGTGAGAATCCATGGGGCCTCATTTGACAATGATGAGTTCACTGGCCCAGAGTTACCAGCTGAACAACTTACAAAGATACCTCTTTGAATAGCACTAAACGCGCCTACTGCAATACCATCTTCATAAAATGGGACCGAAGCTCCACCGAGTGAGAGTGAAAGCACATCAACTCCTTCTTCAATGGCTGCATCCATAGCGGCTAAGATTGCGCTATCGAGACAACCAAAGTCATCACAAACTTTATACATGGCTACATGAGCAAGTGGCGCCATTCCAGCTGCAGTGCCATTTGCCATTCCATACACATTGGCGCCCTCGACAAAGTTCCCAGCAGCAGTACCAGACGTGTGGGTCCCGTGTCCCTCAACATCAAATGGTGAACCGGGCGTGCTGTTAGTAAAGTCTCTCGTGCCAATCAGCTTATTGTTACACCCTCCAACTTCACATTTGCCTTTCCATTTTGCAGGAGGAGGAGGTACCCCATTGTCATCAAAAGAAGGATGCCCAGGTGTGATTCCAGTGTCTAAAACCCCAATTATCATCCCCTTCCCGTAGTTTGTTCCTCTCCAGAGTCCTAAATCCTGATGCAGCCCCAAGAATGTTGGAGTGTGAGTTGTATGAAGCTTGTACAACCTGTCACGTCTTGCGGATACGAACCCATCCATATTCTCCATTGCTTTTACTTGATCTGCAGACAGTTTGGCTGCAAACCCAGTGAACACATTGTGATAAGCATGGATCAAGCTCGATCCCACATTTGAGCCCCTACTGCTGGCCTTCAAAAAGGAATCGTACCAACTTCGACGGTCTTCTGGTTTATCAAATGTTACGCCCTCAGGAGCGTTTAAGTGGACGATGTAGGTTTCTGCTTCATCTGAACTTGCAGCAGTGATGGTAAAGATGGTGGTGAAAGTAAGAACCAACAGAAAAGAAACCTCCGGTAAAAGGTTAGATCTCTTACTCCCCATGTTTATTGGAGAGTTTGAACACATATCTCATGAGATGTTAGAAAGATCTATATATACCCTTTATTTTCTTACATAGTAAGAAGCGATTACTTCAAAGCAACATTGTTTGAAAGGCTTATTTGATATAACCAAGGAATTGAAGCATTGCTGTCATTGTAATCTATGAATTTATACTTTTATATGCACAAACTTTTTACTTATTGCTATTACATTTTTTATATTTTTATATTTATTTTCTCATGGTTTAAGGTTTAGTTTCGCCAATATATATAAGGCGTGTTCAATACTGGACCAATTTAAGTAAAGAATTGCATGAACTTAAGTTATACATAGATTGAAGTGAACCTTCTAATATTACACTGTCGCACAAAACACAAATGTGCAGGCCTGATATTATTAGAATATTACACAAAAGATGATGGAGAACACAACGTGAGTTATTAAACTATCACATATGATGTTACATGTGGCCTGCACATTCAAAAGTAGGTAAAACTGTAAAAGTATAGAATCATAGACAAATTATGAGGACATTCTCGAGTAAAACTAATTTGGTAAATTTATGAACCTTGTCCTTTGTCAAAACTATTTACGAATTTTGTCGTTATTTTCACTGTTGTCAAAACAAAATGACCAAATTACTCTGTACTTCTTCGTTTTTTAGTTTTAATTGATTTAATAAGCATTTATTATTATCTTATTAATATTATTAGAGTAATAACTTCTTGTTGTTTTGTTAAAATTACATATACCATCCTTAGTTGAAACTATTTATACGTCTTCCCTTACTTTCATTGTTTCTTTTCACCCATAGTCTATGGTTAGCTAAAGGCTTTTACGAATTCTTAAATGACAATTCGCCTTTCTTACTTGTAATTTTTCTTTCTACTGTTCTTTCTTCGGTAAGACAAACAACAAAGTTTGTAATAACCAGCAAGTGGGAAGAAAGATCCCCGCTCATTTGATAGCATCTTATGAGATGTGAGTAGTAACCCACAAGGTACGAAAGAGAAAATCTTGTTTTGCTTAATTTAGCCCTATTTTTAGGCTTGGTAGGCATTACCTATTGTTGTAGGCTAGAGAAGTATAAACTAAAAGCTTCACGCAGCATAAGAGCAATTTAAAGTTTAAACTTGTGTGGGTGTGTTTGAGCACCAATGATGATGAACAGAATCTATCAAACAACTAGCACCACCATAACCGGTAACCCTAGACCTACAACCAAAAAACCAGAAGAAGAAAGAAGTTTAGAGTAGTTTACTCTAAAAGAGACCAAATCCATAAGTTTATATATACCACAAGGGCAACTAGTGTAGTTTGCTCAATTATAAAATAGATTCGGAGGAGTACAAACTACCTCCCATATTTATAATGCAGCACAAACTGAACAAAGAACAACTACATTTAGAATAATACTATGAAATATGGCTGAAAAGAAACATTATACAAGAATTACTTTCAATTTCAGTAAAAATTTAGGTTTGAAATTAATACAACACACAACTATGAAGGCATGAAGCTTGCAGAACCAACTAGGCTAATCTAAAATCAACTAAAGAAATAAATAAACAAAAATTCCCTCAAATACAAGCTAATAATTCCTTTGGTGGCAGAGCCCAGCCATGATTTTCGACACTAGTTGATTTCTCAAGACAACCTACTTGAAGCTACAATCCCCAACCTAAAGCACACCTGCATGTAAAATCAGCACATTGGCACGTCATGAACCAAACCACTGTAGATTAACAACCGGAAAGCCGTTGAATAATGAAAAATTCCATAACATAAACCAGTCAAAATAGCTTGTGGTTTCTTCCACTGTGTTCTCAAAGACAAATCTTGTACACAGGTTCATATCAACTATACATAACATAGTATGGTAGTGAAAAGGGCAAGGACACGCAAGGCATGAAGGGCTCATCCCTCACTTAGGCGCACGTGCCTCTTGAACCTTTGACTACACAACTAAATATACTAGTAAATACTCCAAACACAGCGTCACTCCTCTTTCTTAAGAAATGAAAAAGAAAAGTCCCAAGAACATCATCCTAAACTGATAGCTAGTGTTAAATTCTTTCTAATATAATACGACTCTAGGGCTATAAAACCAATATCCTATGAATTTTGTTATGCAGTCTCAGCTCCTACAAAGCTCGTGATTCTCAAACAAAACACGAACATTATTCTAATCACAGTAAGTTAGCAACTAGTCTTAATATTCAGTGCGGGATAGAAAATTTAAAAAACTGCAACTTAAAAATAGTTATAACTAACATCATTCCAAATATAAAAGTAAAAATTTTAACACTCAAGTTTAAGTAGAGCTCGTTCTAGATCATCACACAGTTTTATCCTTCAGGAAACTATAAGATCACCGATACATCATTAAATTCTATAGCAGTTAATCAATTAGAAAGCTGAAGTGATCTACAGTTCTACACAAGGAAGCATGTTGATACATTCATACAGTATGATGATGTGTAAACGGATTGAGATCGAAAAACATTACCGAATCACGAGTGCGAAGGATTAGAAGACGAAGAATCAGCGTTTCCACGGCGGAGATCTGCGATTAGATCGCCTAATTCCTTCCGTGAAGTTTCTCTGCCGAACATGAATCCATACCTAAGAAGTATACGATTGATTGATTAACACATTTGACGAATGAAAGAAGAAATTAGTTGAGTAATTAGGGTTTGTGATATATACCAGAAGGATACGGCGGAGAAGAGTCCGGCGGTTGCGACGGTTTGGAGGAGTGTGAAGCTCTTCACCATTTTCACATACAGATTTCCGATGAAGGTAGTGTTGATTTTGAGGGTTAACGGTGGAGGGATGAGCAATTTTTATAAGTGGTTTTTTTTATGTTTTTGGTATAGGTATTCTTCGGTTTTGATAACTTTTGGTATTTTTAATGGTATTGGTATAGAACCAACAAAATCGATACGGTATTTGGTTTTTACTTTTATCTATTTTTCGTATTAGTATTTTTGGTATGGTACTAAAACGCTACCACTCGCATCCTTAAAGTAGTGTCTAGTTGATACTAGCATTGCTGATTGTTTTTTTTATGAAAATAACGCGAGTTTAAATTCTTATTGTTGTGCTAACTTGGGACTAAAGATCGAGTCTTTGAATTAGGTCAAGCTGTCGGAGGCTGTGGAGCGGCATGTGAAATCCAAATGACAAATTGGCTTCAGTTTATCAATCATGATATTTTGGTAAACTGTCGTCAAGCCCTTGACCTTTCGAGTGTGAAGTCATCATTTCGGTCATCTTGTAGATTCATGTACGTTGTGTTCTCCAGTTCATTTATGGAGAGAAAAGAAAGGAATCGGAAGGAAAGAAAAAAATTGTTGTGTTCCAGAGTTTTTTTTTTAACGAAGGAAATGGAAGGAAAGTAAGAAAGTTGTGTTGCCGAGTTCATTTAAAGAGAAGAAAAAAAGGAAATGGAAAAAAAATAAAGCATAAAATGAATCCTTCCAAATTAAAAGAAAATGAAGAGAAAAGAAAAGGAAAGAAAAAGAAAAGAAAGGAAAAAAAAAAATTTCTTTTCTTTTCTCTCATTAAGTAAAGTTAGAAACATAGCGGTAAAGCCACATATGTCACCATATTTGTTATTAATAAATGAAATACTGAGTTTTAACCGATTGATTAATTTGAAATTAATCATCAAATTATTTCAATTGAAAATGTGTTTTACGACTCTTAGATTATCCAATTTATCGAATTACAAAACTCCTACACTTACAGTGTTATAGATACAATTTGATTACTAGGAGTAAAAGATTTTTTTGTTAGAAAATAATACCTATTATTATTTTGAATTAATTACACGCATACTACATGTGGTTTGCTCAAATTATTTGGTCAAGCTTTAATACATTACGGATGTGATAGAATCAACCCTAGCCACGTTTTAGTATTTGTTTTTGAAAATTTAACGGAAAAGTTAAAGACATTTTATTTCAAAGACTGTTACTCTTACAAATTGAACTAAAATGGTAACTCTTTAAAGTTTGAGTTCAAATCCATAATGTGATCAATTCATATGAACCTTTCATGTAACTATCGTAAATATAAAATTGTACCATTGAAAATATAAGTAAAAGACCCTCAAAGATAACAAAGAAAATAGGTGTTGGATTCAGATATGAAAATAACAAAACTATACAAAGTCATATAGAAATGATAATAAAACTAATTTAAGTACTAGAGTAACAAATCTGGTATATATTTAGGAACGAAGAAAACATTTTTTTAACGAACAAAAATACATGAAAAACGAACGAGAATCGTGACAAACGAAAAAGATGTAATAAAGGCTTAGGAATCATACATCATGTATATACATTTCTTTTAACGGCTGCGATTTCATTAATTAAAGAGAAGGGATCATACATGTATGCTTTCCAAAGGGCGGTCAAAGTTTGAGCAAGTTGACTAAAATTTAAAAAATCAACCATAAAAATCACTAAATAAAAAATTCAAATAAATATAAATAATTTCAACAATACCAACAAATCAATTAAAAACCAATTTAAACGGTAGCAAAACTTCAAACCATACAAAATCATCATTAAAAGAACATTTCGGGTAAAAAGTTCTTTTTTAATCTAGTGATATGTGTAGATTAACGCTTCAACAATATTAAAGAATAACCTTTTATGTTTAATTTCATAGACCATGTAATCTTTCGTGCTATGAAGTTACCTAAAAATACCCCTAATGTTTCTCTTGGCTCGAATTTGTCGATTGTCACCTTTTGTTTTTGTGTTTCATGTGATCATAGTCTAGTGCCCTTTTAAACAACACTTCATATGGTTAGATTGCGCTCTCTAAAATAGTGTCGGTGACACCCGCCGCATCATGCGGGCCAACACACTAGTTATCTTATCTTATCACTCTAATAAAAGAGTAATTAAGAATGATCAACCCAAGCAAGGAGTAAATTAGTTTGGTGTAGTTTAGGAGTAGAAGCATGATAATTTGTCGTTCCAAAAAAAAAAAAAAAAACGAAGGAGGATCAAACCATGAAAGAGATCTTTTTATTAATGTTATTTCTAAATAAATAAATTTATATAAAATAATTTTTTTTTTCTAAAACATCAAACTTTTAAAAAACAAAATGTTTAAAAAATGTTTTTTTAAATTAAATTTTTATAAACCAATAATAATTAAATTTGGGAGTTATAATAAAGAAGTTTTTAGATATGATGTTTTTAAGACGGTTTGTTTTGAAACAAAATATTTAATATTTTTTATTGAAAATACAAAAAAATTTAAAAAGTTGATATCATTGTTTTATTATTTATAATTCTTACTCATACGTAATTTTAATCATATCTTATTACAAAATATGGTTTTATAATTAATAAATTTTCATTATATTTAATTATATTTATTCAACCCCGTGTATATACCGTTGATTAAAACTAGAATATTAATAAGTCTTTAAATAATTAACATGCATATGTAATGGAGTGACATCGTCCACATTTATTTTATATATTCAAAATTTTAAATTGATTTCTAATTTATAGATTTAAAGTTCGGTTTGGTTTCGTTTAAAGTTCGTTATGGACACCCTTAATCATAACCAAAACCGGTTTATGGTTAATCACAAAACCTTAACCATCATTGTCGGTTATATACTTTTATATCAGTTTTGATTAAATTCGGTGCAGTTATGGTTCAGTTATCAGTTAATGATCCGTTATGATTAATGCTAGCCCTCCCTAGTCCCCGTAGTTATTAGAAAAGACAGTGAGTTCTAAAAAATTCTTTCACATTTACATATACTAGGTTAATACCTCGTGTATTACAAGAGTTGAATAAATAAAATATTAAATAGTGATAAACAAAAATTAATGAATTATAAAACTATCTTTTGATATAAGATATGATTGACATTACATACAAGTGATAAAATGACAACATCATTTTTTATACTTTTGTTAAAAAAAAATTTGGTTTTCTTATAAAAAGTTGGTTTTTAAACAAACCGTTTCAAAACAAACCATTTTCAAAAAAGTGTCATTTTTAATAATTTCTTTAAACTTTGAATTTTAATTATTTTTGTTTCATAATATTTTTATTTTTTAGAAAACAGAGGTTTTAAAATATATTATGTTTTTAAAAAAGTTTGATATATTTTTGAAAAAATTTCTTGTTTTATAAAAAGTTATTTATTTAGAAATTGCATTTGTAGAAAGACTCTTTTTTAATTTAATAAAAAAATGATATGAAAAATAATTAAATAATATCATTAGTAGTTAATGTGATATTTATTAGAAAATAGAAGCGAAAAAATAAAATTTAAGATGTCTAAAATTGTGATATGTGGCTTTCAAATATCTTATTTTATTAATATAGATAGATTTAATGCAAGGGAATACAAGTGTGAAAGTCATCCGAAGACTTTGAAAATTTGCATGAGCACAGCAAGATCATTGCATGGTTCCAAAAGTACAATAAAAGAATCAATGTTTTAAGAAAAAAATTTATTTGAGTTGTTATTGTTTAAGTAGCCGACTAAACCGCACACCATATATCTTTCTCAATACTTTCTTTTCTTTTCTCTCCCTCTATGTATACACTTTGGATACCTTGCCTCCTAAATGTTTATTTTTCTATTATATAATGATCAATTGAAACCTCCTCAAGTTCACTTGCAAAAGTGCATTGAATCTTTCGGGCTCCATTAACAGTCACTCAATCAACAAGTAAATAGGGACAAGGGTTAGAAACAATGATTCAATCCCCTGCAACCATTGACATCCAAGTTGTCGAACCAAAGCCCGCAAAAACCAAAAATATATCCACATCCTTCAAAGTGGCGTATTCGATTTTGTCACAATGCCTTAACAACATCCTTATTCGAGTGGCACGAGCAATTCAAGCCGGTCTGGTGGCACCTGTCGTCGAGGTGTGGCCTCACATTTACCCAATTATAGTATTTGTGGAAGAACGTGTTGTCATGCCTCATTCTGAATTGGGCTTCATAATTGGCGTTCTGCTTGCTTTTGCACAGATCAAAGCACAAGGTCAGCCTGGGTTCCCTTTTAAAAGTCACCCTTGCCACATTAGGTTCTCGGTTGCTAGTGTTGTGATGTATAGCTTGGCTTGCATGATGGGACTTATTGTTTCTGCTTTAGGCCTTGATCGCGCTTCAGTTTTTGCAATTACCGCTCGAGTGGGAAAGTTAGGTTTCTTGTGCATTTTGGTGGCATCTTTGGCTTTTTTATTATTTTTTAGCAACTAATGCTTGCAACATGTTAAGTGACTTCTTCTCATAAAACTTAAGTGTATGTTTCATTGTATGATTAGTTTTTTTTTTTGTCATGATGGTTAATGGAGATATATGATTAGTTTTTTTTTTTTTTTTTTGTAATTATTATCATTGTATTCTATGTATACTTGATTAATAATACATAATATCTTATGTACTTACTTCATGACCACCACTGGTTGTGTCACATCGCACATGCCTTGTGATCTTTCTTCCAAATCATTTTAGAAAACTTGTTCGTTTGAATGATTTTGATGGCTTGTTGTGACCGGGCTTTATGAGTTTGAGAAATCTAGTTTCTTGTGGATCTTTTATGGAAGAAGAAAGATAGGAGCACACTGTGACGGACAAAATGTTTTAGAAGATCATATTTGCTTATATTTTGTTTGAACGCTTAGGTTTGCTAACTTTGTCTAGCAAGGGGCGGAACTAAGTGGTTTCGTTAGGGGTTACAACACCCCGTGAATTTTTTTGTTAGTATACGTACGATCTGATTCTGACCAAACCCAAAGAAGTTTTGACACTAAACCCTATAAAATTTTAAGTCCGAACTCTAAGAAATTTTAACACTAGCCCTAAGAATTTTTTGACGGACCTATGAAAATATCAATTTTAGGCTATTATATTTTACGAAAATAAAATTATAATAGCGTAATGAACATATATATTAATAAATTCTTACAATTTTAATACCTATTTAAACAACTAGACCAACTGCTCCATACGTTTTTATAAATCCAATTACTCAAATGCTCAATAACTATTTAAGTATTTTTTTTATCTCAATACTCTGTTAGCACAACCAATCAACAACTAAACTAATAACTAATAAACAATCCTATTACAATATACAGAATTACAACATTAGTGTTTAGCGGCAAGTGACAATTACGATTGTTGGAATTAAGTTTGTCAGAGCTACTTTCATCGGTCGCCCTCTGTACATGCTTAACTACCCCCCCCCCCCCCTTCTAATATGATTCTAAACAACCCAAAACCCTTTTTCGATTTAAACCTTTTTCTCTTAATATTATTTTAATATTTGATTATTTGCTATATTAATCATTAGGTTATTGATTTGTGAATCAGATCATTTGATTTGTTAGATGATTATTTGTTTGAATGCTTGAATGTTTGAACGTACTACGTGTGTTAGCGTGTATCTTGTTATTGTAAGCTTGAATATTAAAACTTCTTGGTAGACAATTATTTTAGTGTTGAAACCCTATTTGTTAATCTTTACTCCAAATGATATAATGGTTAAGTTTTAGAAAGTGAAAACCCATAAAGAAGAATGGCTGTGGTATTGTGTTCCTATTATGTATTTCTAATGATGATTGACATAGTTTTAACTTTAATTTGAAATTTAATTAGATATATATATAATGACACTTTTGTGATTGTTACATATGCGTAAAAAAATATATTACGTTGTTTGACTAGGGAGGAGAGAGAAAAAAAAAAAGAGTAAATGTAAAAAACTTAATCAACTAAAAATGACATTTTTCAAATTAATATATTTTTCATTTTCCATATTACTCTTAAAGTTTGATTAAATGATCAACATTATTAACTTAATTATAATCTTACCACCAATCAATATCAACCATAGATGAAATAAATTTAAGGTTATTAAGTGGTTTTTTTAGTTTTCTTTTAAGAATTGGTTTTCTTTTAAACCCTCCCCTATATATATATATATATATATATATATATATATATATATATATATATATATAAGGGCCGGTTACTATACAAAGTCTGATTTTCATACGAAGCGTACGAAGTCACCAGAGCGTGACACGTGTTTTTTGGCGGAGTGGTAGTTTTGTCCGCGCTACAAGGTACATAATTACGCAAGTTATATTCATAATTATGCAGGTTATATCTATTATTACGCAAATTATATTTATTATTACGCAAAAAAAATTATTCACGTTATATAAAATAATCACGCAAGTTATATTTATAATTACGGAAGTTATATGATAATTACACAAGTTATGTTCATAATTACGCAGTGAATAATCACGCAAGTTATACGCATAGCATATAGACTTTTTTTTTTTTAAAAGTGTTGATTTTTTAAAAAAAAGTATAGCAATACTAAACTCAAATTAAAGAGAATAAAATGCTCGATTTTATGATGTAACTTTTTAAAAAAATAACATCGTATAAAAAATTTATATACGTTTAAAAAAACTGGAGGAGTTTTAAAAAAGTCAACAATTATAGGTTATTTTCGATTTTACCCCTCCAGCCATCATGTCATGCGTGATTATTTCATCTTTAATCTGAACCGTCAATCTCGTAAATCAATGGTTCGAGTTACTTCGCATGATTTTTCAACTTTGTACCGTAAACTTTCTTTCTCTCTCTCACTATATATATATATACATATATATATATACATATATATATATACATATATATATATATACATATATATATATACATATATATATATACATATATATATATATATATCTATATTGTGACCCGGCTAGATCTAAACCGGACCGGATTGGAGAAAATAAATATTTGCAACAGACAATTTATCCCCAAAATCTCTCATGTTTATGAAAAAAATTTCTAAATCATCACTGACTTCTAATGATCTCATAAGAAAGAGGTAGATGAGCACACGAGAACTACATGCACACAACAATCCCACCTCGTACCTCTTCATCCTCAACTAAACAGAAAGAAAGGAACATCTAAGATCTGCATGTGGTGTTCATGGGAAAGTAGGTGTCGACCACAGGACAACATGTGGTACCCATCTAGTGTAGCAACAATTATTATTATTATTTTTGACCTAACAAATTTTCTAGTACTAAAAATGTCACATCAATTTGTTGGCCATTCCATATTCTTTGGACGTGCTTATTGGGTCCCATCTTGTTATATTAGGTGTTGTTTTGTTCAATTATTCCGTAGTTATTCAAATTTTTGGGTGGACGACCATCTCTCATCCCCACGCGATCACGATATATAATATATATTGTGGTAGGGTTTTTAAGACCATCCAGAATTCATCTTTTATTTTTATTCTTATAATTACATTAAAAATTATATTTTTTTAATTAAATAATATTTTTTGTACCTTTATCATTACATTATTTCTCTAATCCACTCACAACCACTTTCAAAAATATTAAAAAATTTATGTGGGTTGTACCGTGTTTCACTAAATATGAGAAAACATGATATAATCCCCATAAATTTTCAACTTTTTTTACTCACAACCATCCTCATAATATAAGGCACCCATTCATCTATACTATATTATAATGCACGAAGGAAGGATTCCGACTAAAGTTAAGAGATTTGTAAATTTTAAGCACAAGGTACAACCCAAAAAATCAATTTAACAAGGGTAATTATGTCTTTCTAACGCTACTAAAAAAGTGAAACTTTAAACTTGTTTACACTTAGACCCTTGTATCTTTAATTATATACATTCATATATATATATATATATATATATATATATATATATATTTGGGAAACGGGTTGTGAATGCTCTAAGAGCTTAGATATCTCTAAACTTGGCCGGAATTTTAGTTTGTGTAGATCGGGTAATGTAACTAATGATAACTTGTGAAATAAGATGTAGTAAGGTTTTTTAGCTAATTAATGCACCGTTGAATAACGGGTTATAAAGAATAATTAAAGTATTTAATCCAATCCGCTAGTCAACTTTCTTTTGTGGTTTTAGTCTTTTTTTTTTATTGATCTTTTCATCATGTTAAAAATCCCGAGGTTGATAGAAAAACTAAAATATACATTAAGTAAAAGAAATAAAAATTGTGGGATCGATGGCCACGCACCATATGTGCTATGTCTGTCCATGTGTTTCATTTAGATCATATTTAAAAAAAATTAACATTTATTTAAAAAAGTAAGGTAACTTTACTCGATAGTAAATAAGTTTTAAAAGTAGCTCATTAAAATATTCATACCTTATTTGTTTCTCTATTGTCATCGTCGGGTGTTCTAGATTTTTTTATAAGTGTTACTTAAAAAATAGTGAGAATATTAGTTATTATTTATTTATTTTTACTTTTACTTAAATTGAACAATCATGAAACTTGGTATTATGTAGTGAATCATTTTTTTTTACTATTAACGTCATATTTCAAGTTTATTTAAAATGAATAATTACTAAACAGTAACCAACATTCATATGTGTTTCATTTGTCTCACTTAATTTCTATTTTTTTTAACATTTATAACAAAATTATAAGAGATTAGAAGCCTTAGTTAAAATTGAGTAACTTAAAAATTATTAGAATTATTTTAGTGTAACACTTGAAAAATAAAAATATACTTTTTTTCTAATGAAACACTGAAAGCCTTAATTACTATTACTAAGTGATGTTTTCTCAAAAACCTAAAATGATTAAAACACGTAATAAGAGTTTTTAGGTAATCTAAAATAAATTATTTTTAATGGTTTTAAAATAGCAGTTAAGAAACTCAATATGTAACTTTGGATTTACTTTCACTATAAGATGCTTAAATAATTTTTTAAATAGTAATTAGTTATCCATTTAACAAGTCGGTTGAAATGATAAAGTGTTTTTTTCCTCGAAACTAAAAGTTATTGTCTCAAGTGACAAGTATTGAACTAAATTACCCTATAGTTAATAATACAAGGCGATGAACAGTGATATATGAAATCACAACCGTCAAATTTTTTATCTACGGTTTAGAGTTGAGGTTAGATGGTATTGTGACATGTGTGGACTTAAAAAGAGACAAGGCAATTTACTCCCTGTTTAATCTACAAAAACACCATTTTCATATTAACTGCCGTTCTGCGTCACCTAGCCCGTCCCCACCGCCGATCCGTCACCAGCACACATGCAGTCATCCCCCGTTGTCACCAGCCAGTGCATTTTCCATCAGGTAAGTTTCTCTTCTTGATTTATTGAGAATTTACTCTTTTTAGCTTTTTTTAATTGATTGGCACTTTTGTTATGGTTTGAACTAAACTCAAAATGTCACATAATGTTCATTCTGGGATGTTTAATTTTATGTGAACAGATTTAGGAAAATGGAATGATGAGAGGAGTGCTATGTTCTCACCTTTTTTTGAAACTGATTTTTAGCCATATGATGGTCATAGTGTTTCATTGAAAAATTACTGTTGCTTCAATCAAATGACTAATCTTTTTTATTTTCAGAGTCGGATGTGGTTTTTCAAATTTGATTTCACATGTGTTCAATGCTTTATATGATGTTTGAAACCAACTTTTTCATAGTCAGACTAGAAATCATACTTTATCAAATGACCTTCAAATTTTGATTTATCAATCAATGTTTGTAAAAGTACAGTCCAGTAGAAATCTAAGCAATTCATGAATAACTAGAGATATTAATAGATTTAAGTGGTGTGGATGGTGCTTTCTTCAAGCATTTCATTAGGTATTTGAATCTAATTAGTTTTAATGAATTACTATTTAATAATTAATGAAAGACAAGAGGGTAACTTTTGAATTCGGTATACTTTTAGTGGGGAAGATGTTAAACTAAAGACATATATTTGAGTTGGTTTGATGGATGAGTAAGATAGATGTATGCTTATCATGACACAACACAAACTAACAGAACCAAACAACATAACGGTAACACTTTTAAGTACTATTCTCACATTTTATAGTAGTGTTGGATGCAAGTTTGTCAAGTATTCCGGCCTGATGTGTAAGCTAGCAACAAGAGGTTTAACGACTGGATAAGTTTGTTGTGTGTTGATAGAGTTACTATTGGGGCGCGTATGTGACTTCTTGGTGGTCCCTTAACAAGTCATATGCTAGCGACAATGTTGTATTTTGTAGTTAGTGTCAATGTTTAAAAGGTTCTTAGATCATGGGTTTTAGATTAACTTTTAACTTATGCAAATTGTGTTTGTGGCTTTTGAGTCATTTCTACCTCTTTTCACATATTCAGGCATCTTGCAGTGAGAGTTATATTTCAAAACATCATTTCAGGGTAAGAATATTATGCGTTTCCCATGTGTCTATGCATACAAATACATACATCTTGGTTAATGGCATGTCAACAAATTGCTTATCATATGCAATTGAAATAGTTTTATAAATTAATCATTTTTCTTCTTCATTTCAGGGAACTTGGGTACACCGCTATTATGACAATAATCCGTGCAATTTGTACTCACAACGACAGATCAAGCTCTTCTTAACAAAACGCATAAACTAAAAGTCAATTACATTGTTTATATGTTGGTTGATTCAAATTGTGTTTTTAACCATTTTCGGATTATGTTTTTGTTTTGAGTGAACTGTAGCTAAATATATGGTAATCTTTTGCAAAGATTTATTGCTATTTATGATAAACAATTTTATTTTTGATGTATACTTACTTTCTTCACCAGGCATGGCAATGCATGATTGCATGAAATTAGGTGCATAAGGAAAATGAACAAGGTATTGTTATCTGTGTAATAATTTGTAACAAGGGATTCTATGTTTTATTTTCTTTTAGTGTATTTGTTTTAGTTGTTAGCGTGTAAATATATAAAAGACGGAAATTAACCATCTCGTCGTTTTGCAGTTAAGCAGCTTTGCGCGTCGCAACGCGAGCTGGATTAACACTAGTTAGAATTCATTCTAAAGAAGTTATCTAAGTTATATAATTTGCAAGTATAACATCTAAAACTGAAAAAGCATCTCGCAACTTCCCTTGAATTGCCCACATAGTTTGACCACATTTCTATGTTGTTCCTTTGAACAATGAATTAGTTTTATATATAATTATAAAATACACACATAAATTAGTTATTTTGAATTATATATATAACTATATATATAATATCCTATATATATAATTATAACGTCATTCGTTTTCTTAAATCCGGTCTAAACGGTCCGACCATCCGACCACCAGACCAGTAAAACATCCGGTTCGACATACGATCCGGTTCTGAAAATATTAGATTTGCACAACTTGACAAATGAATAGCTGCACTCCTCATTCTGCCTCCTCCATTTCAAGAGAATTTCCTCTCCAATAACACTGTAATATATTAAAATTATCTTTCTAACAAATATCCACGTATATTTATCTGGCCCCACTATCTAAACACCCCATAATTATAAATCAACATCCCGAAATTTTATACGGACCGTATAGCACCATACACGTCGATAGGTGGGTCGTATAGCCCTATACGCGGCGTCCCCTGACTTTTTCCTCGTAGTTAGTGTCGAAATTTGCTATACGTGTCGTATAGCCCTATATTTGTAGTATAGGGGGTCGTATAGGGTTATATGGGGCATATAACCCTCTGACAGCCCCCCCCCTGAATTTTCCTCCTTTTCAGTGGCTTCAACCCTGTACACCGCTTATAGTGATATACGAGACATATAAAGGGTGTTGATTAATAAAATTGGATGTCTGTATATTAGGACTCATTTATATAACTATTTATTGATTATAGATTATTTTATGTGTTTTTTTAAACTTTATTGGTTATAAAAAGAGTTAAAATACGTGGTTGAGCAATGAGCACATATGTTTTCCTACATAGTCGTCATTTTCTCTCTTCATGGTCTATACGTTGCTAGTGTTATAACATATATAAATTTAAATTCTCTAATTTGACATAAAATAAATATATATATAGGACGACAAATTTTATAATCAAAGGCACGAAATTCGGTTCATCATAACCTATGACCCATGATTTATAATTTAAAGCTATCTATATGTGTACGTCTTTTTTAACATATTTTTTAACCCATAATGTTTGGTGTTCCTACTTATGAAATTAAGAATTTGTGTCTCATTATGGGACAATAATATAAAGCTAAGAGTAGAACTAGATGTGTGTGTTTACAGTTTTATTTATATGTATACTATATAATAAATAATTGACTTAGACTGTTCACAACGCTACAGCTCATCTTTCCCACAAACAGTCCTAATCAGCATGTCACATCAGCTTTTCACTCACCTCCACTCATTCTTCCCACAAACACTTTTTACCCCCAACACTATCCTTCCCACAAACACCTTTATTTTTCCACCTCATATTTTCTTTTTTTATTTACTTTAGATAAAGATATTCAAATTATTATAAATATATTTAATTAAAATAAATAATGAAATTAAATATCAAATGATCAAGTTAAGTATGAAATGATCAAGTTAAATACTTAAATTAAATAATTCTAAATAAGAAAATAATAAAATTAAACCGCAACTACATTAAAATAAAATAAAAAAATAACGTAAAACAATAAAATAAAAACGACCATACGAAATTAATAGATAGAAACAATAATAAAACTACTCTGTAATCCCCCTATTCGCCCAAAGATGTTCTATTAGATCGTTCCGCAATGCATGGTGCGCGTCCTGGTTACGTAAGCTTCTAAATCTGTGTAGATGTGTTTAAAATGATGGTGGTGCCCCGTTATTGTAACTTTCTGGCTCTGGTTCTTGCTCTTCACGCGACCAGTTAGTTATGGAACGTCCTACATCTTCTACAATCATATTATGTAATATAATACATGCATGCATTATATCACCTAATACCGGTAAGTTCGAGGATCTTGCTGGGGATCGTATCATTGCCCACCTAGCTTGAAGAACACCAAAGGCTCTTTCTACATCCTTTCTTGCAGACTCTTGACGTCTTTTGTACCACTTCATTTTCAAATTATTCTCTGGTGGATATGTAAAACTCTTTACAAGTGTTACCCATTATGGATAAATACCATCTGCAAGATAATACCATATGGTGTAGTTATTCCCATTCACTGTAAAATTGTATTGCGGTGCATTCCCCTCTAAGATTTGATTGAAAACTGGTGATTGATTAAGCACATTGATATCGTTGTTTGATCCAGCTACTCCAAAGAATGCATGCCAAATCCAGAGGTCATGTGATGCAACTGCTTCTAGCATAATGGTGGGATGCCCATGATCACCACGAGTATATTGACCTTTCCATGCAGTTGGACAATTTCTCCAACTCCAGTGCATACAATCAATGCTTCCAAGCATTCCAGGAAACCCGTGATGGGCTTCATGTTCAACTACTAACCGGTCAACGTCATATTGGGTTGGTCTTCTTAAATACACAGATGAATAAATTTCCACGATAGACCTGCAAAACTTTTGTAGACATTCCATAGCAGTACTTTCACCAATGCGTAAGTATTCATCGCATTGGTCAGCTGTTGTGCCATATGCCAATTGACGAATGGCACTTGTGCATTTTTGTCTTGGTGATAGACCCTTTCTACCTACAGCATCATATCTTTACGTAAAATATTTCCAATGTACAGATTTACGTGGTTCAGATAAATCTGTTACGATACGATTAAAAAGACCAATGCGTATCCTGAACCGCCGTCTGAAGAAACTCTCATCGTACACCGGCTCTGAAGCAAAGTAATCATTCCACAATCGTGCGTCTCCATCCTGACGACCTCTATCTATCTCTTTGCGCTTCTTACGTTGTCGGGAAGAACTTCCCTCTTCTTCTTGGTCAAGCTCAAACAACCGATTAGCAAGGTCTTCGATATCATCGAAAATAAGATTTTGAAATTCTTGTGTGAGCATTTGAGGAATATTTATGGGTATTCTATCATCATCGATGCTCATTTTCAGAATTTGTATGGAAAATGGGTGAAGTGTTGTAGTGATTGTGGTGTACGTTGTCGTATTTATACAAATAACAAAACTAGCCGTTAGAAAAAAGACAAAAAAACTAACCGTTAGAGCAAAGACAAAAAAACTAGCCGTTAGAAAAAAGACAAAAAAAAACTAGCCGTTAGAAAAAAGACAAAAAAACTAGCCGTTAGAGCAAAGACAAAAAAACTAGCCGTTAGAAAAAAGACAAAAAAACTAGCCGTTAGGAAAAAAACATTTATTAATTAACTAAAATTACATAAAAGTAGATAACAAACATTAAACTAAAACCACAACATAAACCGAAACAACAAATTAAACTAAAAAAATTAGTTGCGACGAGGCATTCCATATTTCTCTCTTATCTCGTTACACAATTCTTCATGCTCGGCACGCTGGAAAGGATCCATATGACTTGTGTCTATGAAAATGATTTTCTTCTCTTCCAACTCAAAGAATTTATCAATTTTTTTGTCGAAATGTTGGATAGCTTTCTTCTTTGCCTTTGTCGTCTCAGCCAAGTCTTCAACGAGACTTAGTCTTTTTGCTTCGTAAGCAAGTGAAGAAGAAGAAGTCATGCCCCCTTTATTTTAGCCAGCTTCTTCGCCTTGTCCCTCCCCATTGGACGTGTTGGAGCTTCCTCTCGAGACTCTTCTTTTAGAGGTTCTTCCTCTTAATCTTCTTGTTGCATTGCAAGAACAACATCATCATTATTATCATCATCAAGTGATACCCCCACTCTTGAGTTGATTCGGGAGTATTGCCAAAGTTGGCATCCGAAGCAGAAGTGGTATACTTCCCTGTGCTGTTTGTCTTTGTTCTTTTGGAAGCTTGATGACCATACACTTTGGTAGGCCCAGAATATTTTGGAATGTCTTTAACTATCCTCCACACATGTTCATATGTGAAGGCAGCATTGTTAGTGTTCGTGTAATCATATTTTGCTTGGGTTATATATTGGTCTTCTGACCAACCACTTTTGTATTGTGACTTGATACGAACATAAGACGCATTAAAGTGAGCAACCTTTCCTTTGATCATATGCCAGTGACTTCTAAGATTGTGAGCATTTCTTGGAATTTGAGGGTTCCCAGCATTGTAATGTTGTTCTATCCTCCCCCAATATGCATGTTGGTTTTGACTGTTGGCAATTATTGGGTCTTCAGAAATAGCTACATAAGCCTTAGCCAACAACACTTCATCATCAGCTGCCCACTTGATACGAACAGACTTCTCAGCTTTTTCTTTTCCTTTCCCTTTCTTCTTTGTTGGTGTTTTTTTGGGTGATGATGGTGCTTCATCAATTAATTGTTCATTATGTGATTGTGATTGCGATTGCTGCACTTTTTGAAGCTCTTTATGTTTAAGCCATGTTTAATATTGTTGATAGTCTTCCAACGAAGACTGAGATTGTTGAAGATATGGGAATCCCCCGGGTTGTGGAAATTATGAGAAGCCAGGTTGTTGAACATATGAGAATCCCCCAGGTTGTTGAACATATGGGAATCCCCCAGATTGTTAAAGATATGGGAATCCCCCAGGTTGTGGGAATTGGGAGAACCCAGGGTGTTGATATTGGGAGAACGCGGGTTGCTGATGTGGGTATTCTTCATTGGTTTCATCATTTAACATTTGTGTGAAAGAGAATGGAGCTTTTAGATCCATTGAGAATTGAATTTTGAATTGTGTTTAGAAGAGAGTTAGAATGTTAGAAAGAAGATGAAGTGTGATTTGAGAAAAACTCTCAAGTGAATAAAACATATTTATAATATGTAAACTAGCCGTTATGAATAAAACAAAAAAGTAACCGTTATTAATAAAACAAAAAAAACTAGCCGTTATGAAAAAAATAAAAAAAGTAGCCGTTATAAATAAAACAAAAAAGCTAGCCGTTATAAAAAAAACAAAAAAAGTAGCCGTTACAAATAAAACAAAAAAGATTTTAAAAAATAAAAAAAAATAAAAAAAAAATTTATTTTTATAAATGTAAAAAAATTAAAAATATTTTATTTAATTAACACATTTAATTAAAATATTATACTTAAATTATTATTTTAATTTAAACACTTTAAAACATTTTAATTAAAAATATTTTAATTTAATATTATTTAAAATCATTTTATAATAGTGGGACCCACCACTATATTTTTATTTTAGAAGTAATTTTATAGTGGTGGGGCCCACCACCACCTTCCTTCTCCCCGTCCTTACCCGGATCCAACATCTCCACCTCCGCTTCCCCATCGCCGCTCTTCCGGCGGGCGCCGTCCCCGTCGGCGACGGGCCAAGCGATGAGGATGGTCTTAATGGATACAAACCATTTTCTAGCACCTCGAAATATGTGTTTACTGTATTTTTCTCTTATTACATATGCATAAAAACAACCAAATAAACTTTCTTTTTTATTAAAACTAGTAATTTGTACCCATGCCTTGCTGTGGGTCCGACACAGTTAAAAAGTTTCGGTTAAAGAAAATAATTTAAAGATAGAAACACATCGTAACATTGAACCAAAGAAAATAAGATCAAGATTTATTATGATTCGCGTTAAATAAAATACTTTTAGTTTCTCGTTTTTAATTTGTGCAAGTAATTATGAGACTAATTAGTTAACTAATATAGATTGGTGACGCTACTTTTTTTATTTAATTATATATTTAGCCAATTATTTAGTTATTTAATTAATGAATTTAAAAATATTGATAATTCGATATATGTAATAATTTAAGCTAGTTAGATAAAAATAAAAGATAAAAACCTAAAATCTAATCCATAGTGTAAAAGGATAAATTTTCGTTGTTCCAATACATAAACCTATTTTATTTATACAAAATAATTTTATTGAAACATGTATAAATGATATTAGAATGTTGAAAATTAATATCATATATATGCTTAAATAAAGAGATAATAAATATAATATATTTAAAAGTAATAAAATGGAAATACAAAGATATGATGAACTCTGAAAAATGAAAATAAATCAAACATCTCAGATACAGTAAAAAGCAAACAAGTAGATACAGTAAAAAAACAAACAGTAAAATCAAAAATCAAATCTAAAAGAATCTTTATGATGTACAATAATTTTTTTATACGTATCCTTCTTAAAATCAAAAAAATCTGGTATAAGAACTTAACATTTCCTGCTCATCTCTTAGACTGCTATAATTATATCTCTGTATTTTAATGTTCTACTCATTTTTAGAAAAACGTTCGTATAAACTACAGGTTTATGTTTTCAAACAAACACTCAAATTTCTGCAATTGAAAGCAAGCCAAGTCCATGCAAGAAAGCTCACTTTATCTATCAAAATGAAAAACCCACATTTAGAGGAATGTCAAGGTACACCATCAAGTCCCTAGAACATGCACATTAATAACAATAACAAATCTGTTTTACAAATATCAGTAACAAATATAAGAAAATAAGGGAGTAAAACACGATTCTCACCTTAAACCATTCAATTCCTAAACGTTTAGAATGAAAATATTGGTCATCAGTGAAGAAAACACTACCTTTAAACTTACCTTCCATCAATGATCTATAAACCACGGCAAAATGTTCTATAAAAACATCATGAATGCATATAGTCTAAAATGGGACACATTATATGTAAATCTTGCCATATATGACATGTGCCTAGAGGTGCAAACGAGCCGAGCGAGCCCGAGCTCGTATGTGCTCGAGCTCGGCTCGTGATGACTTAGGAGAGCTGGAGCTCGAGCTCGGCTCGTTTTGAGCTTTAATTTTAAAGCTCGAGCTCGGCTCGACAAATACTTTTTCAAGCTTGAGCTCGGCTCAGGCACGGCTCGTTTATTTATTTAAATATTATTTTTAATATTTTTATATTTAATTTTGATATATATTTATAATTATATATTTTATGTATAACATTATTCATATTATTTAATTATTTTTTATCATAACTTTATATATAATAGATATTATTTATATATTATATTTAATAAATTAAATAAAAATATATAAACAAAAACTCGTTTAGGCTCGCGAGCCGGCTAGAGCTCGATACGTGAAGCTCTGGCTCGATAATTAAATGAGTTTTTTTTCAAGCTCGAGCTCGGCTCGGGCTCGATAAAGCTCTGCTCGTTTCGAGCTTTTTATCGATCTGATCTCGAGTAGCTCACAAGCGGCTCCGCTCGTTGGCACCCCTACATGTGCCTAATATACTTTTGCCTATACGCAGCACAACTTTGTCATTGAGCTCGTCTTGAATCCGCTCCACTCAATTCAATCCATTTTATACAAACGGATTAACTCAGGTTAGTATCTCTGACGGGTCAAATGAGTTATCACTATCAAACAAAAACCTGTACTCATGAAGCAGGAAATAAGCAATCTGGGATGCACTTGCAAGTGTCTATAACCTCCTAAATCACTAAATTTAACAAAAAGTTCAGCTAATTAACGCAATAAT
The DNA here is from genome assembly GCA_025506505.1 of Flaveria sonorensis. NCBI lineage: Eukaryota > Viridiplantae > Streptophyta > Magnoliopsida > Asterales > Asteraceae > Flaveria > Flaveria sonorensis. The sequence goes on along the minus strand of JACCIY010000362.1, from coordinate 44,324 downwards.
TTTGCGATGTAATAACTGTAGTCATGATTAACATCTTAACTATTTATAAGTATTTTTATTAGAAAAAAGACCAAAGAAATGTTTGTTGTTTCATCTGAACCAACCCACCTATGCACCACTAAATTGTCCACAACATACATAGGTTTCTACTCAATACACTAAGAAATAAATAAAAAAAGACAAACATATGCATAAATCAGAAAGAAACTATGGATAAGAGAAAATGAGGGATAATGAGAAAGCAGGATGACTAAAAGTATAAACTACAAATCCTTCGCAACTGCATACCATGTGAGCAAACAATACCTTTTCCCACTTTCTCAAATTCTCTATCAATAGGTAATGCTAACAACAAATATGATTAATTACATAATATATTTAATGATCCAATAACATAGAAAGAAACAAATGCAAGGTTGCTAAATTTACCATAATTCATCCATTCTAAGACACCGGAGGTTGTGTGGACTTCTTCAACTTTAGTTGCACGAGCTCTTTCTATTCTCTTTTCAGCAACTTCCATCCCCCAAACCAACTCCTCCATCTTTGTAAAATAGATAATAATAAACTGAAATTCCAAACCGACTTATATTTAAACTTATATGAAAATTTTGATACATGAAAATTACATACATTTTCTCTGTTGATCTCTAACTTGTTAGAGTAACCTAAACAGATCATTAAACAGTTTCTAAATAAATAACGATACACTAAAAATCCGAATTTAATACAGATATATAATTAATACACCACATTGAATCGGTAATAAGAATAAAAATTTGAAACTCAAAACAATAGTAAAATTTGACCTAGAAATCTACCTTTTAACGAAATTGAGACTCTGATGCCAACGTGTTCTTCGGGTGGGTTCCACAGTGATTGGTTTTCATGTACAAATTAGAAGACATTAGCTTTCACTGATTTAGGCTGATTGGAAATAAGACTTTCCTATAGGTAGAAAACTCAATTAGGATTTGGAGGCTCACCTTAGCTGCCGTGATCAGTGGCGGAGCTTGAACCACGGTTTATGGAGGCGGGGGCAAAAGTAAACTATTTTATAGGGGGGGCGAACACTATATTTATTGAAAAATTTCCACTACCGGACCGAAAATTTACACTGCCGAGCCGAAAATTAACACTACTGGCGGAAAAAAGAGGAGGGACGAGCGCCCGGCGCCCCCGCGGCCCACTTCGCCGGTGGCCGTGATTTGGCCGGAATAGGACATTCCCTTCGATCGACGATAATACAGCACCACCGTCGTCGCCGCCTAAGAGACAAAAACGGGCGAAATCGACGCAGCGACAGTAACCATCGGTTGGCGGTCGGTGGGTATAATATCTCACAAAGACACCCTATGTTATAATAAACGCAACTATTCAAGTTAAATGTGTAATGTTTTTGCTAACATAAAAATATTCGTATCAAGTTCGAGTTAAAAGTGTATTTTCGTGTTAATAATTTTCAAAACACTTACAAACCATATCCATTATTTACTTTTAAACAATCCTTTTATGTTTTAAGTGTCCATGTTTAGAATTTTGGAAATTAAGTTTAATACTTGTTTGTAGTTTTATAAAACTTTAAGTACACAGAAAATAATAAAAGTAATATAAAGGTAAATTTATAATGTTTCAATACCTAAAACAAAAATATTTTATTTAATTTAATTCTTTATTCTTTTAATTATTTTAAAATTTAGTAATTTCACGTATTATTGTATTTAAAAATACTAAGTTTTTAAATATTATTAAAATAGTATAGTTACCTGACCATCTTAAAATTTTATTGCTTTTACAAATAAAAATATTTTTTGTATTTAACAATTAATTTATATAGATTTTTAAGCAAATATATTTAGTACTTTCTTAAAGAATTATCGTCTAAAAAGTTACTCTCTGTTAATTAAATTATTATTTTTACATATTTTAAAAATTAAGATTAAATCATTTTCATTTTATAATTATTAAAACAAGTTTTCATAATTCTAAATTTGTAAGTATTTTTTTTAAATCTAAAAGATATAGGAAAAGATTCTAACACAGGTCAAGAGAATATGACGCAGCAGCTAGCGGAAGAAAATGGAATCTGATGCACGAAAAAGAAATCTGACGACACAAATGAAATGAAAATTTGAATTACTAACTATTTAATATAATGTTTTATTTAACCGATGTAATACACTGATTATAATTATAGTTCAAAATATAAAAACAAAAACACATTACTAGCCCCATAATAATAAACTTTTGATTTTCAATTTGATCAAAATATTTCGTTGATATAAAATCAGCAAATACATGTCGACAATGACATGCGACAATACATATGTATACTGATATTGACGTGGCACTCAAAATAAGAACATAACCTCATTTTCATTACCATGTCACATCTAAACACAACTTGCACAATTGCACCTAACTAGTCTTAACTAAGTAACACAAACCATTCCTTTGTGTAGATGGTTCCGGTAACGGGCTCATAACTTTTGAAATATTACCGTTTTCCGCCTCTCTAATCGCCTCTTGTAAGCTATCAACAATCCTGCTCATCGGGGGTCTTTCTTCTGGGTTCTTTCTCAAGCAACTATCAGCTAACTTTGCAACTTTTCGGGCAGCGACATGTGAATATTGATGGTTTAAACGAGGATCCATAACCATCCTAAACCTCTTGCTATCAGGCGGGGACTGCTTCACCCATTCGATGAGTTTTTGTTCAGATTGTGGTCGGTTTATATCGACTGCCTTTCGGCCTGATAGGATCTCGTATAGTACGACTCCAAAACTCCATAAATCACTACTTGATTTAAGATGTCCGGTTTCGACATATTCTGGGGCTGCATATCCATATGTCCCAATTGGCTAGAGAACAAAAAAAAGCATCAAAGTAGCATATAAGTTTAGATTAAATTCACTAGATATACCCATACATCACCACTAGAATATGAGCCTAGTGCAACCTTTTTGTAGCAACTTTTCAAATTATGTAAAAAAGATTGCATCTACTAACGAAAGTTGCATTATTTACACAAAAAATTTACTTTGGATCTAATGCAACTTTACCTAACACAACCTTTGATAAAAAGATTGCTCTAAGTTAATGCAATCATTTTAAAATCTACTGTAACTTTTTCAATGGATAATACAATATATTAATAAAGTTACATTAGCTTCATTTTGTTACATTGTATTGATCTTGTCATGTGACCACTAGACAATAACTTGAAGCCAATCAATCATGTTTTTTGTATCACAACATAATTGGTTGGATATAAGATAGTGGTCTCATGATACGAGTTGATCATCACCTATATAGGAACATATGTACCAGTCATACATATGTTTGAGATGTAACACATGGTATAAAACACTCACCATTGTAGATACGTGTGAGCGGTCCCCTTGCGGGCCTTCTCTAGCAAGACCAAAATCCGAAAGCTTCGCGTTAAACTTCTCATCCAACAACACATTTGAAGATTTAAAGTCGCGAAATATTACCTTTCCAAAATTCAAATGTCAATAAATTGTTGAGCTAAACGCGTCATTTGTAACAATGACTCGATAAGATATACCTGGATTTCCAACCCCTCGTGAAGATACGCGAGACCCTCAGCTGCACTCAACAGGATTTTTAGCCTTGTTATCCAAGGAATTGGTGGCATTGCTCGGTTAAAAAGATGATCTTCTAAGCTCTTGTTTGGCATGTACTCGTAAACAAGTAATCTTTGTATCCCTCGTTCACCATCGGCTGAGCAGTATCCCAAAAGCTTCACGAGCTTAGGGTGGTTCACAACTCCAAGAAACTGAACTTCTGTTAACCATTCTTTATGCCCCTAAATATTGTGCAAAAATAAACCATAAGCACAAAACCATAATAGTATTTTAGACGTGCTTTTTATTGATTAAATTATTCTATTCTAAACGTACTTCTATCGAGTAGAACTTCTTATCGAGTAAAAGTATTGAGTAAAACTTCTTATTTAGTAAAAGTATTAAAATTAAGATGACCCATTTAATAAAAACAGTGATACAATCAGTGAAACTTAAAGGTTGGTACGTTTAATAAACTCTTTTGAAAATCAAATCAAGAAGTCAACATTGTCAAGAATTGCTGACTCTTTGAACGGATTTTGACCAGTCCCAACCCTGACCCCAAGTACGTATATCAAGAAGATAAGTTGTACTATGAGATTTTATCAAAAAATATACATAAAAAATTATTAAAAGATTATCATAAAAAAGGTCACCATTTATCATGTTTCTCAACCATACGTAATTATCAAAGCTTATGAATATTAATTATTAAAAAAATGATTAAACCAGCTTTTGTAGATTAAAGTTACTAAAAGTATCTAAAATACTAGCTCCTAAGACAAAGAATTAAAACGACAAATATTTATTAGATTCTTATCCCGTCAAAAACTTCACCGTATACTATTCTATACCTAAATCCATCATATATTCATTCACATCTACTAATGTACACTATACAATTACAATATCATTTAAATTATCAAAAACCAATTAAATGACTTCACATTTAACATTCTTGGATGTAAAAATTTACACCATCTTGTTCTCACAAAGTTTAGAGTTAAGAAGTAATTATTTAAAACAAAATTTAGCACATGCATTTTAGACAATTTCAATTTTAACCACTCATGTATTTCTTTTAAGCTACAAGAATTTTAACATACTAAAATTAAGTAGATTATAACAATTTGTCATGGGATACCTGCATGCCATTTCTCCTAAGCTTCTTGATAGCAACCACAACAGGATCACCATGACCACCAACAGGCCTAATTAACCCTCTATAAACACTCCCAAATCCACCTTCTCCGATCTTCAACGATCGATTGAAGTTTTCGGTAGCATTTCGGAGCTCCGAAAGCGAAAACTTCCTCAAACAATGCCCCTTTTCTTTGTACAAATCTTGAATGCTTCTTGGTGAATCAATTGATCCAGAAAGTGATGATTTTACTGATTTTGTTGACTGGTTTTTCGATCTTTTGTTGGGTTTAGAATTGAATATATTGAAGCAATTCATGATTGAAGAATTTTAATTAATTTTGTGAAGTGAGAAAGAGGGATGAAGAAAAATAAAAGGGGATTGAAAACAAAAGTTGGTGAATGATGGGAATATTAGAGTGAAATGGTGTGATAAGAAACCATCTAAAAAAGGAAAAGTTTGCTGCGTGACATTTATGAATTTGTAGAAGCTTTAAATGTCGTTCTAACCATACAATGTTGTAACGACTACCGAGGTAGAATGTATATTATTTTAAGCAAAGATAGTCTTTTTTACTTTTTTCGATTAAATGATAACTTTTATAATGTTATTATTATATTTTTGTTTACTACACTTACAAAATCACTTTTAAAAATATAAAAGTTTGCAGAGATGAGCAGGTTTTCTTCAAATATACAATGAACAGTAACATTTTTTCTTTACTTTATTCACAACAACTTACAATAATTTTCTATAATATAAAAAACATACTCATAATAATTGAGGAACCTACTGTGGATGCTTTAACTTTGATGTGTCATGTGTATATCTCTTTTTACTTATATCGTGTTTATTTTAAGGTGTTTTAAGCTCCCTTGAAAAAGTTTCGAGAGGGAGAAAAAACCCTCAATTTTGAGAAGAGGGACATAAGTGTTTCTATGAAAAAACGCTTTCTAGCAAGTTTTGTGAGAGGGGGAGGAGGAGGAAGGAAGGGGGAGAAAGACGAAGGCATCCCCGGAGAGGAAAGAGAGGGGTGTTCTTGGTGTTAAAAATGCTAAGGGTTTATTATGATTTGTAGAATTCTATGTCAAACTACTTAAACAACTTTCTTCATTGTTTTGATGATTTAGTGCGTTGATAAATCGTTTCATCTTAGATCGTAGTGTAGGGTTGTTTAAGATCATCACATTGTTGATCTAGATTTGTGTTTGAGACGGTTCAAGCGCTTCACACTCTTGTACTTGAGTTGTAATCTTTGCTTTTGGTAATAACGTTATGGTTTCTATGTGTGTGACTGTATGTCTCATTCTTGACTGGAATTGCTTGTGATGAGCTATGGCTCGTGATGATATATGTTACTATAGAGAATCTTGTTATTAAGTTGTATGCTAGTGATCCTCTCTACTTGCACGTGAGTGAATCAAGTAATCTAACTATAGTGAAGATAGAAATACTGTGTTTTTCAAATCAGAATAAAAACCAACTTCTGTGATATATCCCTTCGTGGGGACTTCAGCCATGATTTGAAGGGCCTCTTTTTTGTCGGGGCACCGCAAATCAAGATCTAATTTTTCCTCTTTTTATTGTATAAGTCGTTTATGTGTCTTGTGCTGATCTGGTAAAGGGAGTGCAAACTATACCTTGTGGTCCAATGCTATGAAACTTGCACTTCAAGCTAAAAATAAACATGGTTCATTAATGGTAATTGTGTAAAGTCTTAAATTAATGTAGTACTTAAAGGACAATAAGAATAGGTGCATATATTTTGTAATTACTTGAATATTTTATTTTCTCAGTGATTCTAAACTAGCATATGATGTGTGAAAGAATTAAAAGAAACATATGCGGTATTCGATATGTATCAACGGATAAACTATTTTGGGACCCAAAATGGGTCATTTGTGATCGAGTATTATCAAAAATTGAATGAAACATGGAAATAATTAGATCAAATAGTCAATTGGTGACTTTAATCACTTAATTGAATTGATATAATTTTAAAGGGTCTAGACAATGTGTATAAGTCTCTCAGAACTCGTTTATTGATTAGATGTCCTCCGTTAAACAAGTCTTTTCAATAATATTCAAAGATGAATATCATAGAAACTCGAACATTAATTTTCAAAAAAGACAAACACAGACTACAGGTTTGTTGTTAAATCTAATCACTCTATTGTGGATTCTGATTAGGATAAATGCCTTAGTTCTAGAGAATGTCAATGATGTGGTTAATCAACAATTCAAAGGTCTTGATGATTGCATGTTACTGTTAATATGCCTATTCGCACAATCTATAGTTGTCATTCTTGTATTTCATGACATGACTAAATACTTTGAAATAGATCTCTTTACCGAAGGTTTATCGATAACCCAACACAAGGTGGTATGAAAAAACATTAATATGTTTGATGTTTTTGGCTATTGAACAAAGGCTTTATCATATTTTGTACAATTTAATGTCAAAACACTTGAAACACTTCACTTTAATTCTGTGTTATTATGCTGTTTTCTTTTGTATGTTTGCATGGGCCATATGGATTTGTGAGGCCTGCTGGACTTATTGATCCAGAGGTTGGCTGCTGGGCTCAAGAAGTGCATTGTTGAATCATCCCCTATTAGACCGAGTATGCCGATTAGAGTAGAGGTGCACATCAAACCCGGTTACCTGGCCCGAACCGACGACCCAAACCGGGTTCAACCCGGTAGCTACCCAACTCAGTTCCAACCTAATTCAACCGTAGGGTTCAACCCGTTTTTTCCCAACCCGACCCGGTATAAACCCTATTTTTTTTTACCATTTTGCCCTCTTGACAATATTTTAACATTCAGCTTCATACCACCAATATTATCCGTTATGCGATGGATGGGTGATTGCTTGCACTAATAGTATCGAACAATGTGTTTTCTACTCTAAATTTATATTTATTCATGTTGAGAGTTTGAGGATTTTAAGATAACATGAACTAAAAATATATATTGTTGAAAGAGGTTCAAATACAAAGTGTACTTTTGCTACAAAGTGTGAGAAGACACAATGAGTTAAAAGAAGTCACAAAAAAAATTATATCTCACAATCTAAATCGAATTTCAAAAAAGTAATTCCGAGCTTTTGTTCCCCTAGCCGTCCTCACTAAGAAAAAAATAAACGAAAAATAAAAAAAATAAAAAAATTTAACATTTTTTTATTGTGTCATTTATGAAAGACACAATGACGTCATTGTGTCATTATGAAAGACACAATGACGTCATTGTGTCATAAAAGACACAATGAAATTTTTTGTATTTATTTTTATTTTTTTTTCTGAAAGAGGACGACGAGAGGAACAGAGACTCCGAAGTACTTTTTTGAAATTCGATTTAGATTGTGAGATATAATTTTTTTGTGACTTTTTTAGCCTCATTGTGTCTTCTCACACTTTGTAGCAAAAATACATTTTATAGAATAACCTCACCCAATATTGTTAAAGTACCACGAGCTAAGATGATATACTTTAATTATTCATGAGATCCACTAGTGAAATTGTAAATCTATCTATACTAATAAAAGAATGTTTTTGTATGCCACTTGTTATAATTCTAAATCTCTTAAATTTTATTTTCCCGCTTCTCTCTTCTAATAATTATCACATTAACTACAAATGATATTATATAATTTTTTTCATATTAAAAATATTGTTTGTTAAATTAAAAAAAGAGATATTTCTACAAATGCAATTTGTAAATAAATAATTTTTTTATAAAATAAAAAAAATTTCAAAAAACTATCAAACTTTTAAAAAACACAATATATTTTAAAACCTATGGATTTTAAAAATAAAATCCTTATGAAACAAAAATAATTAAATTTCAAGGTCATAATAAAAAAATTATTAAAAATGTCACTTTTTGACAAAATGTTTTTTTAAATAAATTTTTTAAAACCAAATTTTAAAAAAAACAAAAAAAAAATAAACAAAATTTTAATGTCAATCATATCCTATATCAAAAAAATCGTTTTATAATTCATTAATTTTTATTAATAACTATTTAAAATTTTATTTATTTAACCCGTGTAATACACGAGGTACTAATCTAATTCATCTATACTATATTATAATGCACGAAGGAAGAATTCAGGCCAAAGTTAAGAGATTTGTAAATTTTAAGCACAAGGTACAACCTAAAAAATCAATTTAACAAGGGTAATTATGTCTTTCTAACGCTACTAAAAAAGTGGAACTTTAAACTTATTTACACTTAGACCCTCGTATCTTTAATTATATTTAGTTTTTTCCATGTTTGTTACAATATGCTTAAAAGAAGGAATTCAGTTTTTTAAATATAAAACTAACCAGAGACAAATATCATAATAAAAAGTGTCGCACGCGCCGCATCGCGTGGGCACGTTACTAGTAAATTTATATAATATGAGCTTTTGTTAAAAAAAAATCACAAAAAAATTATATCTCACAATCTAAATCGAATTTCAAAAAAGCAATTCCAAGTTTTTGTCCCCCTAGACGTCCTTACTAAGAAAAAAATAAACGAAAAATAAAAAAAAATAAAAAAATTAACGTTTTTTTATTATGTCATTTATGAAAGACACAATGACGTCATTGTGTCATAAAAGACACGATAAATTTTTATTTATTTATTTATTTCTGAAAGAGGACGACGAGAGGAACAGAGACTCCGAAGTATTTTTTTGAAATTCAATTTAGATTGTGAGATATAATTTTTTTGTGACTTTTTAGCCTCGTTATGTATTCTCACACTTTGTAGCAAAAATACACTTTGTAGAATAACCTTACCCTATATTGTTAAAGTACCACGAGCTAAGATGATATACTTTAATTATTCATGAGATCCCCTAGTGAAATTGTAAATAAATTTATATAATATGATTATCAATTATTTTCACTCACGTAATTATGTAATTAATAGTTTGAAGAGTCATTTTAGTCGAATAATGTATATCCTAGCGATAATGAACACAATATTATTTGGATAGAGTTAAAAAAGTGTTTTAAATCTAACAAGTGTAAAAGAAAGAAGTTTGATATATGAGTATATTAGGCATATCCCACTTTTATTGATTTTTTTTAAGTTTTTCAATTTTTAAACATTCATAACTTTTATATACGATATCGTCTTTTTATAAAAGTTATATCATAAAGATGAATGTTTTTATCTTTAAAACGAATACAGTATCAATATATAAAAATAAAACTTTTTTTATATTTTTTAACTAATATGATTACAGCTTGTTATTATGTCTTTGGTACAGTTTATTGTGTCATTTTTGTTAGTTATTGAAACCAATATAAATTTAGCATGTTTAATAGTCAAAAACATTTAGCTTGATATATATATTTTTCTTACTACTAACTACTTGATTATTGGGGTGTAAGTACTATAAATCTACTAAGTTATAGACTCCGGTTAGTAAGAAAATATAATTTGCTGCACTGTAACCCTATTGTAGTTCCACCCCCGACAATGTGTTATTTTACCGGGGTGGGGGGGGGGGTCGGTATTTTCACATATACATACACTGAAAATTTTTTGTTTAGGGTGGGCGGCTACACCCCTCTTCAATATGTAGGTACGCCCATGCTCCTTTCCCTCAACATGGCAGCCGACAAACTGGAGACCTTCGACTTCCAAAAACCCAAAAACTCTTCATCCCATTTATACGGTAACCTGACATCCAACGTAAAAATCGCTTCTTGGATGGAACTATAGTGACCTATTCTTCATGGGTAAATCTATTTTTACTGCATGCAAAAGGATACAAGGTTATGGCACATATCATCGACACAACACCCCCCAAAGAAGACGAATTTAGAATATGATGCTTGGTCAGAGATCGATGCCACAGTTCTCCATTGAATCTATGGTATGTTGTTAGATGATCCGTTGGTACGAGTTTTACAGTCTAATTCTACCACCTATGAAGCTTGGACACACATCAAAACCATACTCCTTAATAATAATAGTTCAAGGGTCGCGACTCTTGAGCAAGAGTTAGCAACCTCAAACTCAAAGCCATGTCATCTCTCGAGTCTTATTGTCAGAAGATTAAAGACCTTAGTGAATAACTACATGATGTTGATAGCCCGGTCATCAACCTCAACATCAATATTCTCAAGATCAAGTATGATCTTGTTGAATTCATCGATGTGATCTTCCAGCGACTTGCCAGATTGCATTTGAAAAGTATGCCGACGTTTCTTAGATACAATCTATTAGCTAAAGATTTAGTCATGTACAAACCTTCCAATTCCAGACACCTGCCGCTGTGGTCTCTTTCGAGACCTCTCTTAAAAAGCGATCACCCAGGCTCAAGATGATTGCACTATGTGCTTTCTCCATCACTTCCTTCTTCTCCTTAGCGGTAAGAGTTTCATGTAATCGTTCTTCACCTTTCAAAGCATCCACCACTCCGTGATGTACTAACAATGCCCTCATTTTCAATCGCCACAAGCTGAAATCGTTTCTCCCATCAAACCTTTCAATGTCGAACTTTGCAGAGGTAACTATTCTTGAATCTTTACCAAAGTTCTTTCAATTTTGAGATTGAGCCCTCCCCCACGAGACAAGGCTCTGATACCAATTGTTGAAATTGACAACAGACGTATGGAAAACCCACAACGGACGTGTTGAAATCCACAGCGGATGAATGACCAATATTGAAGATCAAATCAATTATCTAAATGAAATCAAAATTGAATTCACAACAAGAATGAGAAGGATTTCAATTGAGAAAGAAGAAATTGAATACAACTTGAACTACACCTAACTACCGAATTTTCCCCCCTTTTAAACTTGAAGTCGTTAACCACAATTAACAACCCAAATTACACAATTGACACATTACCCCCTTCAACTATATCGAGCTATATAAAACTGAACAAAGAAACTAATAGCCATTGTTGACTTTCAAATCACTATATACAACATTTTCCATAGACAAGAGTTTAGTTGTAATCCTCTCTCGTATATATATCGATTAATGATTCAATGACTATAACTTTTGGTTGCTCAATATTTTACAGTATATACTAATGAGTTGGTTAGAATGGTCAACTGCGAAACTTATATTACAACTGTTAAATACTCAATTAATTGAATCACTCATTGTTTTTGTATAGCTGTCAAAATACATCAAGTTTTAAACAAATTGATATTAATATATATTATAGAAGAAGTCTAACTGTGTAAGTCTCTATGACCATGAAAAAATAGTATGAATTCAACTATTCTAAACATCAAAATTTAAATGGAGTTATTGAAAGTTCACGTGTAGATTAAAATAAAGCCCACACATTCTTTGTTTTAAGTTTTTTACTTTCTAACCATTTGAAATTTTGAAGTAACCCAAAGCCCACGATGGAGACGAAAGAATGTAAAGGTCAAAAAGGAATTGAAGCAACTTGTGGAATGATCGTTTCTTAAAATGATTTGTTGTTAGAAACAATCAGGGAAGTTTTTCTTGTTTATTTTAATGGAAGTTTTGTAGTGATAATATAATATTTTTTTATTATTATGACAGATTAAATTTTTTGTGATCTCAACAACAACAGCAGCAACAACAGCAAGTACTAGATATGCAACTTCCATTAATGCAGATCTAACGATTAGGTGATGGCGAAACCTAGCTACACCGAACATTTCATCTTTTTATCTTTGAACCTTTTATCGTTGACCGAATCATGAGATTGTCAGCTTCATCATTGGAGGAGGATGGAGCTAGTTTCTAGTGATGGTTAGGAATCTATTGCGAATGAGTGTATAATGAAAACAATAATTTCTAGTCGTCCTGTCCCCTACCATCACATTTATACCGAGAGGGAAAAAAGATAAAAAATATATATATATCATCACACAAGGATGATAAAGGAAGAGGGTCGACCACTGTCGAAGATCCATCGACAAAAGCAGAAGGCAAAGATTAAAAAATGAGATAAAAAGAAAATATAAGAATAAACAAACAAGCAAAAAAATAAATAATAAATCAAATAACGTACAATAACATAACAGTAGATTATATACTCGACTAACAAAGTTTATTCATCAAAATTAGTATATATTTATCAACTTATCTACATATTCTAATTTCTAGTTTCTACAACATCATGAGCCGGTGTAGCCTTAACTTCATCATGAGACGCTTGATGGTTTTCTGGAGTTAAAGGAGTGTTGGTAATATTATCTTCACCTACCAAGAAATCCTCATCATCTGTTGTGGCATTTGTTGTTGGCGCATTTGTTGTCTGTTGTGATTTCTCTTGATGGAAGGTTCTTGCAATTACAGAGAGCTTTTGACGGATTGAACCATGAGATAGTAGCATGTCTTTATTCTCGTACAAGAATACGAAGAGATAAATGATAACAGCTAAAGTTGATGATGCTCCAGCAATGAGAAAAAGGCCCGAAAAGCTATCCAATGGAAGCCTACCAGACCTAAAACTAATATCCTGTTCACTACAATTTCCTTTTTGTCCAAACCATTTTTCGGTTATATTGTTTATTTTATTCTCAGTGACTTGTAAAAGCGCTTTTGAAACAAGTGGTAGCAAGGGAGAACCTTTTGGAAATACCTGTCAAAATAAAAGGGTAAGTGACTAATGTTAAATACATACATAAGACTTAATAATCGATCGAAATGAAGAGATAGCGAGCCAAAAAGGGTTGAGAGTTACAAAGCCAAAGCCTGCTGATTTGTAGGTTGGCCCGACCATCATATACTTGTTACAGTATTTGGCTAAAAGCAACTTTAGATAAGGAAGCTCATCAAAAATGGCGGAAACACTCTTGTTCGAAAGTGCATGATCATACTTTTCCAAGCTGTCATAACCTTTTAACTTGTCATCTTCAAAACCCATATCCTTCAACATCTGTCCAACGAACGAACCTTCTTTGTATCCTACCTTGTCTCCTTGTTTCATGAGATCATGTATATCTGTGAAGTCTGGTTGAAGTTGTTGTACTGTCAACATGGATGTTAAACTTGCTGTATAGCTTGTTTGCAGTACTAGAACCACAAACATCCACACAATCACCACAAATCTTGATAAGTTGCTTATCATCTTCTCTTCTACAACCAACATAGCATTCGTTTATTATCATGTTATCAACAAACTATTTAACTAAGCTAACAAGTACTTACTATGTGCAAAAACAAGGGTTGAGAAAGAAAACCAAAAGATCATCCCAACTTGCTTATATGGGTGGCCACGAAAGTCTTTGTTTAAGCGATGCTCGAGAACCCAAACCACAATTCCAGTATAGATAAAGAAAGCACATATTATTAACCATAGTTGCTTCTCCAAGGGTCTCATAAATATCCATGCATTCTTCCTGTCATCCTTATTTATTAGGATGATCATTGAGACTCCAGACTCCGTATATGGCAATGTAAAGTCAACATAGTTAGCCCTATCTGCCCGGATTGTCACGTCTCCAATCACCATGTCATACTCCTGCTTTATTAATTTTCATAATAACATTAACTACCCAACGAAGAAAAAAAGAGCTAATTTTACTAGCGAGTGGAAACGATGTGGTGTACCTTGAAGAACTGGTCAACAAGTTCCTTGTAGTAGTAGGTTCTTGAAAGCTCCCTATTTCTTATAGGAATTGGAATATATTCATAGGATGGAGGATATGGCAAAGGCAATTCTTCCATTACCGCATTGAAAATATCAACACAGAAGCCAATTGGTTCACTTACATTTGCATTATTCGGGTCAATTTGAATAAACTCAGGGGATCCACTTATTGTTGGATATCCAACTCTTAACTTGCTATATTTTGTAGCTGGGATCTCCCATCCTTTAGGGAAGTGCTTGCTGTCGCCAGGCCATTTAATAGCTTCTTTGTTAGAAATCTTGTAGCGGTTTGCACTACAAGTCCATAAGTAAATAGACTTATGCTCCTCACCAACTATGTTCACTATTTCGTAACCGAAATCAGATTGTAGTTGATTATCAACAAGAGAGAAGTTACCACTCAACCCACTTAGTTTTGTTTTGCTGATTTCTGAAAGTAGTCTTGGTCCTAGTTTGGAGGTTCCAATGGCATCTAGATCTGTTATAGGCTTGTGGTGTTGCTGCTGGAAACTAGTAGCGTGCGCAACTCTTTCCAATGCCATTGCTAGTGCATATGTGGTATCGTATAACCATAATCCATACACATTAGTTACTTGATATGGGTTGTTTCTCTTAAATCTCTCTTCAAACTTTTTCAGGTCATCCGATACCGGAATATACGGCTTTACACCCACCACTCCTTGCATCAAATCTATATTGATGGTATGCAAAAGATTGGTGACAACGTCCGTGATGATCCATGCATATCCCTCTTGCATCATTCTTGCTTGTTTAGCTTTCATGAAAAAGCGAGAAGCTAACTCTGGCAACAAATGGACCACAAAAACCCGAGTTTGATTTGTTTTTAGGTTGTGGAGGGTGTCCAAAATGAAATCATCCGAGGCAAAGCGAGATATGATGGTTGGGTGTTTGATTTGGACACCAACCTTTAAAAGGGCATCAGACAAAGATGGAATCAAGCCAGTGCCAAAATCACCGTCTTGGTAAACAAACACCACCTCGCGCCAATGAAAAGTGTTAATGAGTGCTGATATGGGTTGGGCTTGTAAGGATGAGGCCTGTGATACTCTGATGAAGTAAGGATTCATCTTAGGCGAGAGAGAAGGGGTGGTGGCCAAAGATAGTATCGGAACCTTTGCTTTGTTGCCAATGTCCACTACAAAATCTGCTTGTGAGGACATTTGGGGTCCGATAATAGCCATTACTTTAACATCTCTTATAAGTTGTATAGCTGCAAAACAACCCAAACCAGCCTTTGAACATACTAGACATTGTGATCATGTACATACACACACTAAAATTTAGAGATTATATATTACTTGTGGTTTATTTTAATCATCATTACCGAAAAACAAGAGGTATAATATGATTAGGCTTCATATGTAATTTCCCCATACTTGGTTTTTATTATTTTACACAAGATAGTTACAAAACTACCACAAAAATGACATGATGTTATATGAGTTATAGAAGATCAACTAACTAAATCAGCACACTTCTTTCAGATTAAGAAGAGATGTTTGGCAAAAAGGTTGGTGTGTTTGTATATGAATATGGGGCTGTTTGGGATTGCTTATTAAAATTACTTTTGACTTTTGGAATGGGTGAAAAGTCAAAAATGCCCCTCCAAAAGTCACCAAAAGTCAGAATTTCTGACTTGTGTGACTTTTGGAGGGGTATTTTTGACTTTTTACCCATTCCAAAAGTCAAAAGTTGTTTTAATAAGCAATCCCAAACACTCTCATGATAGTTATAAGACATGGAGTACCACTTTTCATCGAAAATGGTAGATGTACTTTAAGATTCTAGACAAACGAAATAAGAACAAAGTGGGCGAGTGACCAACCTGCGGAAGCAGCTTCGACTCTATCATATTTTGAATCACGAAAGTGAGGGATGATTTTGGTGGTGTAGTTGTGTGTTTGGTAGAAATCCTCGAGCGCCATTTTAATACAAATTTTGCTTATTTTCCCAACGCTTGATTCCATATCAAGAATCACACCTATTCCTATCTCTGTAATCCCATTTGCCATGAAATTCAAGTTGATGATGAGAAGAATGAGAATGCCATGATGATGATGTCTTTGTTGCATATTTGGTGATTAATTTGAAGTCTTGAAGTATCACCCTCTGGTAGCTTAGCATCATCTTTATATGGGAAATCTGAGGCTTTGGTCTTTGGCACATTACATTTGACATTTGACAATAAACCACAAATAGTATGTGTGCCGTTTTTGAAAGTTCGAAGTTTAAACATAATATACCTTTAAAATAATATGATAATTATCAAAAGGCATTTTACCCAATGGTATTCGGGTTTGTAATAAGTGATTTCTTATTTAGAAGTCAAATGTTTAAATACTACAATCTCGACTGGTTAGATAGTTTTAATCTGATAACTAATCATTGATGTTTTGAGAGGATTTTTTTAACGGCCCTAATCTACTCATACTCTACTCCATATTGAATCTACTTCATATGTTTAAAGTAAGACTCGAATCCACAATCTTAAAGGGTAGTGGTTTTCGTTTTTAGAGGACTGATTAATCTTTGTGGAATATTATAAGTTAAAGAAAAAGTGTGTGTTTACAAGGATTTAAGAGTAATTGCTACGAAAATAAGGAACGTTGACTTATAAAAAAACATTTCCACACGTTTTTGACTAATTAAAGTTAGAAGAGAATTTGTGGGAGAGTACCGGTGATCGATGGGTTTAACTTGCATAACATTTAAAAGAATGTTATGGAAATAAAGGTTTAGAAACAAAATGCTAACTAAAAAAAATAATCATGTCTATTTTGAAAATGTATTCGGGTATTGAGTATAAAAAACTATTAAAAAAGATAATAAGAAAAGGAAAACTCATAGGGAACAAATTAAAATTAAATAAAAAAAACTAAAATCAAAATAAAAGAGAGTTAAAACAAAATATAACAAACAAATTTAAATATATTACATGGGAGCTGATGCATGCTTATAAAGCTTGTGATGTATTAAGTAATAAAAATGTTTTTACGAGTTAAAGTGTTGAACTGATCTGACCACTACACAATTTAAAAACCATATAGTATTAGAAGGACAACCATCTGAGAATACTGTTTGACAAACTTGATTTACCTCTCACATTATTTGGGATGATTTAAGTGCTTGGTTGAAGTTGTTAGTATATAACTTAACATATAAATGGTGCCTGTGGGCGTGTGGCCTAGTAGTATCATTGTACGTATAAAAAATATCATTTATCATGTGGTTAAGGTTTCAAGTTATGATAAATAAATAGTATAATCTAAAAGTATCGCTCGACTTTGCTACCGTAAAAAATCTATTAATAAACCAACATTAGTAACGAGTTTTTATACCAACAATACTTAGCCTAAATTGTTAAGATGAGTTAACCAATAGTCCAATATAGTTAAAAATGAAAAGGTCTTAAGTTCAAGTCTCACTCTAAGAAAAAATGTTCAGAGTTGAGGCCCCAGGTTTTCCAGTTATGAATAATTCTTCCGAAGAGATTAGGATTGTAGTCCCGATTTAGAAACGGATAAATGAGCCACATTTAAATAGTATTTATCATTTGAAAAAGAGTAGCACATTTTCTGTTAAAATAAAGTAACTGAGTTTTTATTGAACATAGTTAGGGCTGCAAACGAACTGAACGTTCAGCGAACAGTTCGTGAACCGTTCGGCGGGAAGTTCGTTTATGTTCGTTCATTTAGTAAATGAACGAACACGAACAAGAAAATTTCATTCGTTTAGTTAAACGAACGAACATGAACACGAGCCATGTTCGTTCATTTATGTTCGTGAACGTTCGATAATGTGTTCGTTTATGTTCGTTAATGTCCGTTCGTGAACGTTCGACAATGTGTTCGTTTATATTCTTAATTTTTGTGTCAGTTATTTTTATGACTATTATATCAAGTATTTTTTCATATTTATGTTAAGTACTTGTTTACTTTTGATTTATTTTGTGTAATGTTTGTAATATAAATGTAAATTTTATTCTAAAATAAATCTATAATCATTTGTATTCGTTTGTATTCATGAATTTTTTTTGTGTTCGTCATGTTCATGAACAGTTGTTTGTGTTCGTTTGCTTATGATTGTGTTCATTTGCGTTCGGTAAGTGTTCGTGAACAGTTCATGAACATGTTCATTTTCTTAATGAACGAACACGAACAAAGAATCTCGTTCGGTAAGTGTTCGTGAACAGTTCATGAACAAGTATATTTCTTAACGAACGAACACGAACAAGGCCTTGTTCGTACTCGTTCGGTTCGTTTGCAGCCCTAGACATATTCTTGTCTCATGGTGAATTGGGCAATTGGTGAACCCTCATGGGCTCATGTTGAAAATGGGTTATATCGATCTAACGGATCTCATTTGCACCGTTATCGGGCTTCTGGGGGTCCAGTATTAATATAACCCAATCAACCCGACCCGTTTTACACTCACTATATAAACTGTTTTACGAAGAATTAGGGTTTCAGTTCGTCGTTGCCGTCGGCTCTAAACCTCTGTAACTTGTGTTATCTTCTCTTCCGATTAACGAAATGGTACTCACTATCACACATATTATTATTCTGTCAAACTTACGATTGAACAAGTTGCTTAATTTGATGATATTTGTAGAACGTTTACGTAATCTCGTTAATGTTCATTTATCGTTATAATCAGTGAGCTTAATCGTTTGTGAATGCTGTTTTGCTTGTTTAAAATGATTGCTGTATCGTTTGTTCATTTATTTGTTTGCACGTAATCAGTTTACATTCAATCAATTAAGAACATGTTTAAGAGAATATATGTTTGGATTTGGTGATTGTAGAAAGTTTGTGACTAATGGAGGATTATTTATGTGAGAATTTGTGTTTGTAGCTACATGATCTGGAGTAGATGACAATAATTTGTTGTAGGCTTGTAGCCTGTTGTAACTATTACCAGGTGATTGATAAACATTAGGATGAAAATAACATTGTTGATCATTGCTAATCTAATTATTAGGTGCTTTGATTTTTGATGTTAACGTTAGGAATTTTATAGAATTGTTTATGACGTAGCATTGTTTGATCTTTCGACACGATTACTCTTGATGAAAATTGTATTTAGAATGCTTGTATCATCTGTAACTGTGACTTACGATCATGACATGAATGATTTTTAGTGCATTGTTGTAAAAGGTTTTGATATAAATGGCTGAGGAGTACTAAAGTTTAAGAAATTTGTGTTTAAAACTTGAGAATTTCTGCACTTTTAATTAGACATGAAGGGAGAAATTTGACGTCCTGTAACACCCGTGCGTATCTTGTTTCTAGCAGCAAGTAATTTACTTTGTGTTCTACATAGTACATACTAAACTTTTCTTGAATATTTTTTTGCAAATTTGATCTGCAGACAAAGAGGACCAAGAAGGCTGGTATTGTTGGAAAGTATGGTGAGTGTTTTGTTTTTTTTCCTTTCAGTTCTGTCAAAAAAATTGTTTATGTGTTGAGTGTTCACATCAATGCATCTCACACTTATGAAAGGCACAGAATTGTACATCAAACTTGAAGTTGTTTACAAAATTATTGTTTTCATTTCACCCAAAATTTGTATGGAAATAAAAACTCTTTCTTTTTCCAACTTCGTTTTATATTACTATGTTGTTTATCTTTTTGAACTATTGCACTTTTTTTCAGGCACCCGTTATGGTGCTAGTCTGCGAAAGCAGATCAAGAAAATGGAGGTCAGCCAGCACAGCAAGTTTTTCTGTGAATTCTGTGGAAAGGTAAATCAATCTACAATCATTGTTATCATCCATAAAACTTGGTAAAAAGATGGTTTCTTAACAACAATTTATTCTTTCTCTTAACCATATTTTCTCATCTGAATATGGCACAGTACGCCGTGAAAAGAAAAGCTGTTGGAATTTGGGGCTGTAAAGACTGCGGAAAGGTCAAAGCAGGCGGTGCATACACATTAAAGTAACAATCAAATCTTTGTTTTTTTCTTTATCATTTAGATCACGTTTTCAGCTGTCTGATATCTGTTTCTTTTTGTTCAATAATAGCACTGCTAGTGCTGTGACAGTCAGGAGCACAATCCGAAGGCTGAGGGAGCAAACCGAGAGTTAGATACGGTCGGTCTATTTTAGATTGAATTATATCTCAATGTTGAAGTCTTTCGTTACTGTTGTTACTTTGTTAGTGTCATCAGCTCATTTTGGATCTTAACAGTTTTGTTGAATCAGTGAAGAATATTATCAAGGAACACCCGAGTATCTTTCTTTGAAAACGTTTTTTGCTTGTTAAATTATGCAGACACTATCATTGTGTCCCCGTACTTAGTTTCTTGAACAGCTCTGACATTACGTTTGAACAGAATTTCACACCCATCATCATTAGATTCATCACCGTTGTCGACATAAGCCTCTCATCTTACTACAATTTCAAATTTAATTACAAGGGGTTCATGTAATTTTTTTAAATATAACTTGAGAAGGAAGCCTGAGAGTTAAAAACGCTAGCAACTCCAGGTCATAGAGATCTGAATAACTGTGAGAGCAGAGAATGAGTACACGAGTACTTGAAAAGGTTTTGACGAGAAAGCGACCGGAGTGGTGAAGGAGGTGAACAACCAGTAAAAGATAATTATTTTGAGTATTAAATAAATGTTTTTATAACAAATTTTACTACTTTAATTAAAAAATATAAATTTTATTGCATGTCACTTAATACAAGTTGTTTTGTCATGTGTTAGTCTCTTATAACATTCTCTTCTTAAATTCCTTAAATTTTGGGATTTATAACTATTTTCAGATTTTATTTTTTCTTTTACTTTTAGCAACTTTTAAACAATTTAATTTAAATGAATAAAAACCATTTTTAATTTTAGTCGTCTATACATAATGTTAATTTTTATACTAACAAATCTGTTTAATAAAGATTTTACCACATGCCACTTAATAAAAATTGTTTAGGATGTTCGAAAATTTCGGATAGTGAATTTCACTATCCGAATCCGAATCCGAAATTAAATTCAAACCCATTAAGTATAACTTACAATATGACTATACACAAAACAGTTGCAAATTAGTATTATATAAATAAAATTTTTACAACAAATGTATTACAGTTTGAAAAAAAACTTGCTTTTGCAAATTCCCATTGGAAACTAACAATTACATGTTTGTTTAACTATGTTTAATTTACCAATTTTGATGTTATAATAATACTTGGCAGCTTCTACATATCTTTTCATAAGATCCGGTAGGACATTTGAAAATGAGAAAATTACCGATACAATCATGTTATTACAAGTTCTTGGCATATATGACTTTGCAAATGGATATCGGTATGAGGGTGGTTGGCATGAAGGAAAAAGACACGTATTTGGTTTGAAAATGTCGTATAATAGGATATATGAGATTATTTAACCGCTTTAAGAACTTTGGCATGAAAAATGATATAGGATGCGGACTCGTGTTAAGAACACGATCATTCTAATGACTGGATTGAGCTTTGTCAATTGTTAAAGTATACAAACCAAAATCTTGTCTTTTTCCATCATGTCGGGGACCCTCAAAATACTCGCCAGCATACATGTCACCATTTTTGCATCACCATGTAATCACACATACCTGAAATTCTATATTATTTTCAGTTCATAGAAAATTTAAAATACTGAATACCCTATCCATTTTTTAATGTTGACGATATCACATTTGTAACACATGATACTTTGACTATAGCATCAGTAGTCAAGGATATGTACACAAGTCGGCACACATTGAATCTTGGGTCAAAATTATGTGCAAAATGGCTCGTTTACGGTTTATGTCAAGTTTGTTACTGAAAATACACAAGTCGGCGACTCAGGGTTTTGGTTTGTTTCTTTTGGTATTCGCTCTGATACCATCAAAAGAATGGTATGAACCAATTGTTATTTTATTCAATGAGAAACATATGTACATATAGCTCAGGTCTCCAACTAAAAAGTACAAAAAGAAGGAAGTAATAACAAAAACACCTATCGACTAGGACTAGGATATAGTCAACAATAATTTGAAATAAAATTATCTCCTATATTTCTTAGATGTATGAACATTTAAATTTAACCTTATAAACTTCATTCAAGAGTTATGCTAGCATTGAGACATGAGTATTTGTGGAACATCTTTATAACTAACAAAAATTGTTTGCAGTTTGCAAGTTTGGAAGAGTTACATGAAGAGTTTCAAGTATATCAATCAAGAACAAGCTTCAAGGCTACATAAGATGTTGACCCCACATCTTTTAAGAAGTACACATTTGATTTTGTGTCTGTTTTGTTTCAGTAATTTATGATAATAATTATGATCTTTTGATGTATGTAAATGACGGGATTTTAAGAAAGATATAATGAAGAAGCTACCACCTAAAATGAGCTCATTTTATGTGTGTAGTTAATTAGCAAGCACAAAGAGTTATTAGTTATAAACTCATCGAGGAGGAGCTTAGGTGACTTTATATTTTCAGTAGTTCATTTAGTTGCCAAAAAGCAGATTTCTCTTATTATATATAACATTGATCATGGTTCTCTTAGTATATATAACATAGATCATGTTTTAGTAAAGGCAATTTCTCTAAATCTATTTGAACTTGTCTTTTTGACTTTTTCATTATATTGGTTCATATGTGTATGTGTTCTTGAATGTTATGTGTTATTCACGTAACATGGCCTTTTTAATTAGTTAATTTCAATCCAAATTTTTTAGTGATTTGTCATGTAAAAGGATAAGTTCATTTCATATCATTTGAATTATGATTTTCACCTAAGCAAGTTTAGGAAAGCACATCAAATTGGAATGCTAATCAAGTCATTTCTCATTCTCATCCATGTAATATATAAAATAAAACATTATTTTATAAATTTGTCTGTATTTTTAAAACATTACACATTTCATTTCTCATAATATATATAGGAGTTCTCGTAGTTCCACGTTCTTTTCTATAACTTCTTTTGTTTAGGTTATTAAGCATGCCTATGGTTCAAGGTTATTTACGATGAAGTATAGTTACGTTATATAATACTGTTATGAAATGATGATGTCATTCATTCTTAATAGCTTGAGCCATTTGAGAAATGATGATGCATCATAGTTTATTGGATTCCAAGAGCAAAGATAAGTTTAGGCATTTTCAAATTAAATGAATTGGTAAATGGATTTCAATGTTCTTCTATGTATAGGCATATAAAGTTTATTCATCTCAAATGACAATTTTTAGTTTTTACTATACCTAAACATCAAATAAACATTTCATGCAGCAATCTTTATACTGTTGGTGATCATTTGTAAAAGCATCACTTGAATTTGCAGATCATTTTGCATATGTAAAAAAGACCAAAACAAACTCCATGTTTTGGGGCACCTTCATGAGCTCCTTTGAGGCAGGACCCTCGAAACATTTTAAAAGCAAACTTGTAAAAACATGTAATCCTCTATACTCGCAAGATCTAATTGCAAGCTTCACGTTCGCTGGGCGTGGTCTAAAACAAGGAAAGCAGTAGTAATCAATCAAATCACGCCCTAGACTAGAGAAGAAATTGCTTTGGAAAAAAACAAGTTTGTAATTTGTTTTTTTATGATTTCTTTCACTTTGATTTTAATAATCCCAAGCGAAGTAATCGAGTTTAGTGGTTTATTTGATGAATTACGCGCGAAAGAGAAATAGTTTTGACTTTTAGGTCAAAAGGCTAGAAAATAAGAATACTCGCATAGACTTCTAATTGCTTCTGATTAAGTAACTTCATATAAGTTCTGCATTATAGATGAGTTGCGTTACAATTTCAGTTGACAAAAAAGTAAGTTGGGTGTTCAAGTTAATAAGTAACTTTATTAGAATGTTATCCTATGAATATCGATACATTAGTGTCGTAGGTTATTTTTAATTCATAAGTTAAACGAATTATACTATGATCTTAATCTAAATATAATTTTTGTTTAAAATCTGAAGAAAAATAGTTGTGACATTATGATATTTA